>CAWUHX010000004.1:554721-722520 GCA_963922205.1 Romanomermis culicivorax | reverse complement strand
GCCAAGATGTCAGCCTGCAATGTAAAAAAGTTTCAGTTGGATTATTAGAATTTTGGGTGAATGACTGTATTTTTAAACAAAAAATTTTATAATTTGATTCCAAAATGGCTTCCACTTGTTTCACTGTGGCACACCCAATGGTTTTTTTTTTATTTTGATAAAACTTTGTGTGTATGTGGCCAAGAGATCCAGCCATAACATAGCGGAGCTTAATCAATGACACTCATTATCTGACTTTATAGGATACAAAAATGTGCGAATTTGAGTCATTGATGACTGCCAAAAATTGGAATTTAAAGTGTAGTGTAAAGCATAATATTAATGCTACATATGAGTATATTTTGCAAGCATGTACCCTAAGCATTGTTACATATGCTGACAAATAATTATTGATCCACATTGCATACCTGAACACCTACAGGCAGGGACGTGCACAAGGCAGCATGCACAGAGTATATTGGCATAAAATCAACATTTTTTGGGGCTATTCAGTAACAAAACCTAGTCCGCCCCCTATGAAAAAATCCTGTGCACGGCCCTTCCTATTGGCTTTCAAGGATTGTGACCTAAAATTTCAAAAACTGCAAAAAAATTTGAATCTTTGGATTGATGTTACTAAATGAATTTTAGTTTTTAGATCAAACGTATACTGGCATGTTGTTCAGCACAAAAAACTGTACAAAATATGTTCTTTCGAGGTATGATTAATTTTTTACTTATCACACGACTACAGGGATTGATGTATTCTTACAGGAATTGTGTCTTAATGCTTTTAGTGGTTTTTAATGGTCAGGCCACATGCCTGGCAGAAGGTCAAGGGATGAGGCACCACACATATTCTTGCAGATTGCACTGTTTATTGGAATCTTTTCAACAATTTGATTATAATATTGACTACTAAAATGAGCATTAAGTGGGACACATTGTGAGGGGCCAGGCCACATGCCCCGCAGGAGTTCAAGGGGAAAGGCAGTGCACATATTCCTGCAAAATTTTTATTTTTTATGTTTTTTCTTATAATTTCATGCTTTTTTGGTTTTTTATATTTGTTTTTTCTTCTTATGTTTTCGTGTTTTTTCAGTTATCGTATTTTTTGTTTTTTTAGTTTCATGTGTTCTCTTCCAAATTCTCCTATTCTTTTGCTAGCTGTCTGTTTTTACTCATTTTTTCTTTTTCTTTTTTTGTTTTTTTGTTGAGCTTTGGTTTTTAGTTTTAAAAATCGCGATTTCGGTATTTGTATTTCTTATATGTTTTTCTCTTTTGTTATTTCTTCATTTTCACTTATTTTTAGTTTTGTCTTTTTTTATCTGTTTTTCTCCAGTTTTTTATTGAATACTAAGTTATTTTTTGTCTATCCATTTTAATTTATATTTTTTCAGTTTATGAATTTTTGTCAAGTTTTTTTTGATTACTTTTTTTTACTTTCTTGTATGTATTTATTTTTTCAGTTTTAAATATTTCCTTTCAAATTTTTGTCTTTTGCTTGCTGTCTGTTTTTATTCATTTTTTTAAATTTTTCTCTTGTTTTTCAGTTTGTTGATTTATTTTTCAAGTTTTGATTTTAACTGAAACTGGCGTTCCTCTGTTTTTGTCTTTTATTGATTTTGCTTTTGTCAAGATTTTTCATTTTTTGATCTATTTTTTTGCTTTTGTCTTTTTTCGGTTTAAATATGGTTTTTGATGTCAAGTTTTTTGTTTTTTTATTGAAAAATTATAGTTCAAGATGTCACACAATACTTCATGGAAAACACATCATGCTGGCCATTGAACATTTTTCCACAATTTTTGAATGTAAAATTCGACGTAGACCCAAAGTTATATCCGAAAATTGAAATTTATTCGACCACTAGAAGAAAAAAATTTGAAACTAAAAAAATTAAAAAAAACTAAAGAAAAACTTTCAACAAAAAAATTTTTTCTAATTCAAAAAATTAAAACAGAAAACAAATACAAACGAAAAGCAAGTGCAGCATATAAACCATAGAATTCATAACAAGGCACAATTTTTCCGAAAAAAAAATTTAAAAAAACTGAAAAACGTAGAAAAAAACTACAAAAAAGCAAAAAAACAGATTGAAAAATAACGAAAAAACAGATTAAAAAACAATGAAAAAAAAAGATTTTTTGACGTAAAATAAACCACGAAAACAAATAAGATCCATGAACTCTAATTTTGCAATCAAAAAAACAAAAAATCAACAAAAAAGAGAAGAAAAAATAAAACACATGAAACAAAAAAATTTAATCATAAACTATAATTTTCAAGCCAAAACACTAAAAAACTTGACAAAAGAACAATAAAAAACATAAAAAACAGTAAATAAAAAAATTTAAAAAAATCGAAAAGCAGGTAACGCACCAAAAATGTCAGCATAAACTAAAATTTTTTATTGAAAAAAAAACACTTTGAAAAAACAAAGACAAAAAAAACAAAAAATGATCATAAACTTTAATTTTCACGCAAAACATGATAGAAGTCAACAAAAAACAACAAACTACAAAAAAGGAAGAAAAGCAAACAAAAAGAACAAAAAATAAAATCAGCGTTTTTTTCTAGAAAAAAACATAGCAAGTAAAAATCAGAAAGCAAGTGAAACAAAAAAAACAGAAAGCAAGTGAAGCACGAAAAACAAAAATGTCAGCATAGACTATCATTTTTTATTGAGAAAACGAAAACAGTTGAAAAAATAAAACACAAATAAAGAAAAAAACAAAAAAAGAAAAAGAAAAAAATGAGTGAAAACAGACAGCTAGCAGAAGAACAGAAGAATTTGGAAGGAAACACATAAAATCGAAAAAAATACGATAACTAAAAAATTAACTAAAAAAACACGAAAAAATAAGAAGAAAAAACAAATATAAAAAACAAAAAAAAACAAGAAATTATAAGAAAAAAAACATATAAAAAATAAAAATTTTGCAGGAATATGTCCGCCGCCTTACCCCTCGACCTTCCAAGGGGCATGTGGCCTGGCCCCTCACAATGTGTCGCACTTAACGCTCATTTTAGTAGTCAATATTTCAATCAAATCGTTGAAAAGATTCCAATAAACAGCGCAATGTGCTAGAAATTGTGCGGCGCCTTACCCCTTGACCTCCCGCCAGTCGTGTGGCGTGCCCAAGCCTCCCAAGGTGGTGTCCCTGCCGTTCGACGCGTTTTTAGCTTCTTGTAGCTACTTTAAAGTTTGATGAGCAAGTATGATCTTTTTGCTACAGTAATCGATAATCCAACAAATAGACTGTATATACACTTATCATTATAACGCTATAGGGTAGTGTGTAATACCCGTCAGAGCTTGGTAATAAATAATAATGATTTGGATCTTTTAAAATGCATCTTTCCAATGTGAAATGAAAACCTCAAAATTTCCATTATGGTGCAAATGTGAAAGAAAACGTGGATACAACATCCAAACCGTGATTTCATCATTTTACAGTAATTTCCCAGAAAATGCCACAATTTGTCCGCAAGGTTAAACATGGCCGCTAGAACAGAATTCCGACAAAAAAATATCGTCTCAACTAAAAATTCCACTAGACGATTCTATATTCTCATACAATGATTTTCTAAAGGCGACAAGATTGGTACCTCTAGTCATCAACATTTTTTTATGCAGGGCAATACTGTAAAATTTTCACTCTGAAAAATGCCAGTAAAGTGCTATTTCTCTCAATTTGAGATGGAAATTATCAAATACTTTTTACATTTTAAGAATGTTTTCCAGTTTTTGTTGTAAAAATGATTGAAAAACAGAAAATTATAACAGGAAATGGCAATCTTTTTCCGATTTTACTTCAAAACTAGGAGGAATTTTTTTGCATTTTAGAGAACTTTTCCAGCTCAATGGAAGATATAGCAATAGTTTGCGCATTTTTTCCAATTTTATTTTCAAATTTATAAGAAAATTTTCGTATTTCGAATAATTTGCAAGGTTTTTTCAATAGAAATGATGGAAAATTTTACTAAAAAATTGCGATTTCTGTCAATTTTACGTCAAAATCAGAAAAAAACTTCCGCATCTCGAGAAAATTTTCCTGGTTTTTCTGCAAAAACATCATCAAACAGAAATTATACACAAATAAATTACGATTTTTTCGAATTTTAGTTTAAAATTATGGAGCTTTCTTTCAGCTATTAATGGGATATATGCCAATTGGAACAACAACATGTTTACGAACTATCTAAGAGAAAAAATTCTGATTTAAAGGAAAAAACACATCAAATGTTTCTCGATGTTCCAATATTTTAGGTGGATGGGTTTTCTTGGCAGCAAAGATGAATCCATTCATTGATCAAGTCGTCTGGAGAACGGCAATGCCAGTCGGTAATGATCGATAATCTTTTTTGCCTGGACAAACGTTTCACCGGCTCAAGTCGTAACAATGAATTGTACAGCACCTCAGGAATGAATAATTGACGTAAATTTGGCAAATTTTGAACTGCGTATGTTGATGCGTCTTTGATTGGGGATAACTCCTTCCATGAACGCTTGTCGCAATAGTCGAGCATTCGTATTAGGAAATATTGCAGGTTGGGCGCTTTGAGGGGCAATTTCCAGATTTGTTTGGCATTCAGGAAATCGACGGAAAAATAACGTAAATTTGGACATTGATCCAAAATGAGGTCGAACGACCCTGGGGAAGCATATTCATTAATAGGGTAATAGGGTATAAATCTACACCTTCCAATGAAGAGATGACCCGCATCATTTTCAAAGCTGCAGCATCGTCTGTTGACCAATTCAGACTGAAAGAAAATTTAAGAATTAAAAAACAGATCAGCATCATAGCCCATCTATTACCTACTCAGAAAAAGACATCAAAATCGATTTTAAAAAAACAGTTTTATAAAAAAATCTATTTCTAATGTTTGTTAAGATATCAAGGGCGAAATATTTTTCAGCAACGAGGTCCAAAACTCAACAAAATTAACATTTTTCGACAGCTTACCACCTTCAACGATCGATTCAGATAAAAAAATAGCAAGATGCAGGTTTTATAGCAGTTAAACACATGCAAATTTCAGTAATGATGCACATGACAGGCAAAACACCGTAGTTCATGTTACTTTCTGGCAGATGGTCGTTTGTCAGTTTCAAATAGCTAGTTCTTAGGCTTAAGGGTAATTTATGCTTGTCTTTTTCGACGGAACAAACCAGATCGCCAACACCTTGAAACGTTCAGCCTGAAAATGCACTTTCGATCGGAAAGGATAATTGAAATTTCTTACAATATAAACTCCAACAAAACAAATTTTCGTTTTGTCTGAAAATGCACTTCCAAAATCGCAAAGGATGACTATAATTTTCTAGAAAATGACCGACGGTAACCTCCAACAAAACGAATGGAACGAAAATTTCGCTTCGGTTCAGTCATGTTGTGTCCATTGCATTTCGCTCCATTTTGTTGGAAAAGTCAAGCATAAATGACCCTTTAGGCTTCTTCCTGTTCATTTATGTTAATTTTATCACAAAGTCACGCATTTTTTGTTTTTTCACTGAAATTGGTCACCCTCCATGCGCTCAGGAATCGTTTTTGCTAATACAGCATAGATGAAAAATGATCACCATGATTTTCTGAACAAGACGAAAGACTCAATTCATTCTTTCAGCCCTTCATCACGACACAAAAATTTAGCCAATATCAATATAATTAGCAGAATTGGAACTTACAATTTTAATTTCCTTAATTCACTGATCTGTTCAATATAATCGGAGTAAAAACCGTTATAATTTATCCATAAACACTTTAAATTAACCATTTTTGATATTTCGTTGTGAATAAACGACTGTACTTCATGCGGCAGCCACATTTAGTCAAATCTGAAAATTTCAATTTGATCGAAAAGGGGAAACTTGTCGAAAATAATGCGATAAACCGCCAAATTTTCGTGGTATGCTCTCAAAGAAAATTCTTTCAACAGGGGACTACGGGATAGTAGGAAAGCAACGAATTTTGCGTCACTTTCGAAGTTTCCACAGCCAACGTTAATATTTCGCAAAGAAGGGAAATATAAATCTTTCATAATCCTATGATAAAATAAATCGGAATCTTCATCGACCTGGGTGTGACGAATGCACAAAGACAAACTTTTCAATTTTGGCAACCTCATCAATCTTTCGATCAGCTGAAGATTATTGTGTGATACTGTAGCAATGTCCAAACTTTCTAGATTCAAATTAACATCTAACAATGCATACAATTGTTCATAATCTGCACTGTCCATTGTTCTAAATAATGTCAGTGTGAAATCAGTCAAATTTCGACATGATGATAAATCAATCCATAAATCATAATGTTGAATAATCATTAATTTCGTCAAGGCGGAATGGCCAATAACAACTTTATTTATTTTCTCTCGTAGTTGTTTGTTGGATACTTTTTTGCTCTCTATACGCGCACTAAGTTGCCCCAAATTGCGAGCATTTTCCACAAAACTCAATGCATTTTCCCAGCCGAATATTTCAATAAAATTTGAATCAATTTCCAAACATGTCAGTTTTTCTAAACTACGAAGAAGGATAAAGAAATTTTCCATAAAATCCTCCTCTGTAAATGGATCAGGCAAATGCAAGCACCATTTCCCAACCACAAAAGATGTCAACCCGCCGAAATTTTTTAAATGACGCACGCCGGAACAACATGCTTCAATTTTTTTCAAAACTTTTATCCAGGAACCAGTAAATATTCGATCAAAATCGACGCATTTTAACCGATGCAATTCCCATTCCACACAACTTTTGAAATTTGGATTTATTCGCTCCGCTATGCATAATTCTTGGAAGTTGAAATATTTTAGGATCTCCGTAATTATGACGATGTCGTCCATATGAATAAAGTAATCGATGCAGATTCTAAATATCTGAACAAAAGAAACAACTTTTTCTCCAGATGACAATGATGCAGAAACCAGATAAAAATCAAAAAACTAAAATTTATGAAAAAAATAAATAAGAAACAATCGGGTTAAAAATGAGCACAAAAAAATAATTCAAATTGAAAGAGAAAAAAATGAATCAATAAAGGTAATGGGGCAAAAAACAAAAAAATATAAAATAAAAACGAATATAAATAATTAGGAAATGATAAGAAAAAATAGGCTGGAAACAAAAAGAAAAAATGAATGTATGAAAATAAATAAGAAATGGATGGGGAAAAATAGATAAGAATGAAAAATGAATAAAACTGAAAGAAAACATAAGCAAAAAACTAAAAAATGAATGAAAATAATTAAGAAGTTAAAAGAAAAAATTTGAGAAAATGGAAGGAAAAAAATTTCTGGAGAAAACGACCAAAAAATGAACAATTTTTGACATGTTATATGCACAAAGTATAAAAGAAAATAATGAAAAATTATTGAGCATTCAGAAAAAATATTAAAGCAAAAATTTGAAACATAAATGAAAATAATAAAAAATTGACCAAAAAAGAGAAAAAATAAATACGAAACTATCGAGGTGAAAAATGCGTACAAAAAAGTTAATATAAATTAAAAAAAAATGAATAAGAGTTCTGAAACATAAAAACAAAGCATAAAAAATAAAAAATGAATAAAAATTATTAGGAAATGAGAAGGAAATAGTGAATGAAAATGTTAAAAAATAAAAGTGCGACTAAAAATGAATACCAATAAAAAATAAAAAATCAATGAAAACAAAAAAATGTGAAAGTTAGTAAAAGTGACAAAAATCGAGAATTAAATTTTTTTTAATTTCTTTAATTTTTTATCCTCTGTCCTAATTCATTGGAATATAATTTATCCCCGTTTATATACGCACTAAGTTTGGAGAATTATGAGAATTTTGCACAGAACAGTAAAGTTTCCCTTGATCATCTTGATCAATTTCAAAACTTTTCAGTAACTTAGAAAACTCGTACAATCATGCAAATCTTATTATGATCGGCGCCAGAAATGCACGGCAAGAATTTTCCAGGAGGCTGGGTCCTCAAACTTTTGATTCGGGGTGCAAACAGTGCAAAACAACCACAAAGATGTACGATGTAGGCCACACTCAAGATGACGACCCAAAATGAGAGAGCTCTGGAAAGCAATGCTGACTGAGCGAAAATAGTAACGACAATAATGACCAAAATAAGATGCCTTAAAAATCGACAAAAAGTTAAAAAAAACTGGTCAAAACCAGCATTTGCAATTTTTTGTTCAAATATTAACTTTTGAAAAAATAAGTTCTGCTTAAAACTGCTTTAAAAACAAATGAAAAAAAAGAAAAATTGAAAAAAACAGCTATAGTTATCACAATACAAAAACCATTGTTTTTTTGAACAGTCAGTAATTTATCCAAAATCGATAAAAAACAAAAATTTTCATTTTCGGCTGGAATTATGATAAGAATTTATCAAAATTCATAGGTTTAGAAACAAAAAATCAAGGCGCAGAAAACCTAAATTGCATACAAATTCGACAGCTGATATATCTGTGCTTAGGAAAAATGAAGAATCATAAACTGCATCATTGTTGCTTCGGATTTTCTTTTCTTTTTTTTTTAATTTTCGGATTCGAATACTATAGAACAGTGGAAGATGAATTTTGGAATTTTTTTACAAGTCGGTTCCCTTCCGAATTATGGTCGAAACTGGTATTTTCGGACTCCTTAACATGCCAGCTATTCAGATCAGTTCGAAAATCCAGCCGCTCATGATATTCAGGAACACATTTGCATAAAATCTGCACACATGCCACATACTCCTTGTCACTACAGAAAAATCCTACCTTCTTCAT
Organism: Romanomermis culicivorax; assembly: GCA_963922205.1. NCBI lineage: Eukaryota > Metazoa > Nematoda > Enoplea > Mermithida > Mermithidae > Romanomermis > Romanomermis culicivorax. The sequence continues at coordinate 713,780 of CAWUHX010000004.1, read as the reverse complement.
GAATCGAACCTGGTCCACCAGCCTATAGACTAAATGCGTTTACCACTACATAATTTCACCACAAAGTATAAAAACTGTATTACTTTAAGACCCTTGGTACTATATTAACTAAACAACTTCATTTGGAAGAGCTCCTCAAATTTTTCTTCCACATTTGTGGAAAAACCTCAAAAAAATTTTTCCACACTTCAGATTTTTTCCACATTATACATACCTGTACTTGGGGAGGGGTTGGGGGAGACCCCCCCAGCTTGGCCAACCATATACCCAACATCATCCAACCCCCCCCCCCCAGTTAAAAAAATTAAAAAATTTGCAAACAAGTGTATGCTTTTTGGCCTTTTTTGGGAAAAATTTCGACTTTTTTCGCAAACACAAAAAGTAAGAATTTCAGTTTTAAATCTTCTGAAATTCTTACTTTTTGTGTTTGTAAGAATTTTCTGTACAGAAACATGGTTAAACAGTTGTATAACTGATATAACGTCATGTTTCCCTATGTTCAGTCCCATACAAAATTATGGAAAAAATTATTGATAATAAAATTTTAAGTTTCCTTCATCAGCATAACCTTTTAGCATATCAACAGTTTGGTTTCCTAAAACATAGATCCTGCGAACTACAGTTACTCAAGTGTAAAAACTCATGGCTAAATCAGGTGGACAAAGGACACTCCTTAAGACATGGTGTACGTTGACTTTGCCAAGGCCTTTGACTCAGTTTCCCATTCTAAGCTCCTTCTCAAACTTTCTAAGTATGGTCTTTCTAGTCCCCTTTTAGGCTAGATATCAAATTTTCAGATTTCAAAGGGTCAAAATTGGAAACTCCCTATCATCTCAGCTCAAAGTGTCTAATGGTGTGCCCCAAGGTGGTGTATTAGGTCCAACTTTGTTTCTTTTGTACATAAATGACATTATTGACAATATCAAAAGTGAAATTTTTCTTTTTGCAGATGATCTAAAAATTTTCAATCTCTCAACAAATTTTATGATTCTTCAGCAAGACCTTGATACTCTTTCAAATTGGTCTGCCGTCTGGCAATTATCTATATCTACTACAAAAAGTTATGTCTTGTATTTGGGTGCAAAAAACCCATCGTGTCAATATACTTTTGTTACAAACATCTCCCGTCAAAGGCAATTTATGTTAAAGATTTGGGAATTCTTATAGATAGACTTCAAAGGCTAGGTCTACATAAGCTTGATATTCATAGATTAGAATCTGCCCTCTGCATACCTGTACTTGGGGGGGGGGGGACCCCGCCAACTTGGCCAACCATATACTAACACATCAGATATTCATGGATAGAAGATCTAAAATCGCAGTCTAGAATGATGTCTTCAATTTCCATCCTCAATAATTGCAAAAGTCCGGGTTGCAAACGTTGAAAAATCTCAATTTTGGGCGACATAATGGTCTGTTAGCGATTAGAAAATGAAACGAGCTAACTTGATTGATGGAAACTGTTGAGCATTAATTAGTAAGTCGAAGTAGATATGCTAACGGCCGCGTCTGATAGAAACTAGTTAAGATTATACCCATATCTGTAAGACCTACGACCACTTGGGGAAGGGGTAAATCCGAATTTGGGGGGTAGGGGGGAGGAAAAACGTCGAAATTTTTCCCAAAAAACATAAGGTAAAGTGGGGTAACTTTGGCTAATTTCACTTGAAACATCGCCGAATTTTTTCTCTGTAAGATATGCAAATACAACTTGGAACACTAATGTCTAAGTGATCAGTGCATGTTACTCTGGAAGGAAATGGAAATCCAAGAGAAATTTGTGGGTTAATTTTTTTGTAACTCATTTTAAATATTGAGTCCAGTTTGAATTCAATCATAATGGAGGCAATTTTCATAAATTTCAAGTTTAATTTGAATTTTTCACACTTATGAAAGTATGGACATATTTTTTAATTTGTAAAATGATACATTTTTTCCAACGTTGTACGTTTATTGAAAAAGCTATCCTTGAATTGATTTTCCAGCATTTAGAGTGTCAAAATCTAGAAGAAAAAATTCGTTGTGTAGCATCGGAAAGATATAGGAAACAACAGAACAATAAGAACAGCAGCTGCATTTTCAAACCCTATACTTTTGAGTCAGGAGGAAATGAACTCAAGTGCTATCTTGGAAGAAAATTTGTGTAAAAATTAACAAAATATCATGTTTTTTGGATAAAATTTTCTTTGCCTGAAAAGAAAAGTCGGCCGAACTTTGCATACATATGTAGAAAAAAGCCTGTAACTGAAAACGCTGCTGGTTGGAAATTTTGAAGGGTAATTTTTTTAACACATATCAACTGATTGAGTATCTATATAATTTAAATTATACATTACTGTGTGTTACAATATTCTTCAATCAAAAATTTTTGGCTCCCAAAATTTCAATTCGGCCCCTAAAAATTTAGGCTTAGTCGAGATTTGGCCCCTGGTTTTCAAAGCAGAAAAAAATTTTGGTACGGGGACATCCCAAGTCCGAACTTCCAACATTTGTGTATAAGGTTCTACCAAGTTGGCGGCTACCTCAAAAACAGGTTTGAGCCGCCAGAGAGAAATTGAATGAGAAATCTCAATTTTCAGGGAAATACTGACTACTAATGATTACAAAAAAAGGCAACGTAACTCAATTGATAGAAACTGTTGATGGTTGATTCGGAAATGGAAGTAGACATGATCATTTTTGCATCTTGGGAAAACATTTTGGCTGCTCACTCTTAGATTAAAAAATTTGCTTAACTTCATCAGAAATGCTAAAGCTAGTTTTCTTGTATTTGATTCTATTCACATCAGTTTTAGGCTTTCAAAATCCAATTCTCTCAGTTTTTAAGATAAAAACAAAAGTAAGCAATGCGGTGCGTAGCTCGACGGCAGTTCTTTTGGGATTCGGATATTCTGGAACACTCGAAAATGATTCCACACAAAAGTAAAAATTTGTTCAAAGATCACTAAAAAATGTTTCTTCTAAAAAAGGAATGAGAACTGAAATAAGAGTGTAACATAATAAAGAAAACGATGAATAAAATAAAATGGAAAAGAAATGTGTGGGAAAAAATGGAGAGTACCGACATTTGCAATATTTTACATTTTCGTATTGTGTTAAAAATGATGCCTTATGTACATGCAGCACATTCATGTGTCAAGTCTGTGAATTAAAAATTCGTATTTCAATAACCCTTCAGTAATAATATTATATTTTAAATGGCTAAAATTTCATGTCGTAAGTTACAGTATCCTTCAAAATGCACCTCATCGACCAAATCATTAGCTTAACCAATTAAAACCTGCAAGAAAAAATTCGAGTAGACAAAAATTTTACGCCGAAAACAGAAGTATACTTAGTACATTATGCCTTGTGTTGACATTTTAAATCAATAGGTAAATACACACACAGAGCATAAAAATATAGGGGTTCCAGTGCAATTGTTTTTTTCAAAATGTTTAACATTTCCACATGAAACTGATAAATTTCAATGTAAATTCTCATGAAACAAGAATCTTTGACCTGCTGCAATTGTGCATTAAAAAATAAAATATGAAACCTGAAAACTGGATTTGTTTATCATTTATCAATTCATAAGAAGCATTACTGGCTTAATTTAAAATTCACTTCCTTCTACAGGTAGCCCACCAGGATCAACTTTCAGTGACGACTCAAACCTGGCTTATCAGTCTTTGGCGCCTACAAAAGTCTGAATGAAAACTCGACTTTCATTCCCTCAAAATCAGCATTGGTATCAGAGGATTTATTGAAGCAAGTAAATTCCAATCTGATTGAAATAAAAAAACCATGAAAGAAATTTTGGAGTATACTAAAATATCTGCAGAAAATACAAAAGCTTTGTCCGAAAATTTTAAAATTTTTAACGAGTCTAGTGGAGAAATGATTCAAATAAATCGAAAATTTTGGATATTGGATCGATATGAGAAACACGCTCACAATTCCCTGTACAACAACCAATAATCACAATAGTCTGCCAATAGCAGTCAACTCTCCAACCAACACTCTGGCCGACTTTTACCATAATGAAGATGACTATTATCCCATTCTTAGGCCAATTACTAAAATGCAGCGAGCTCAACCTCCGCCTGCTTCAGTCGTCTTTTGTTCGCCATCATTACAGGTACCTCAAACAATGACGACCCAAAATTTCCTTTCTCAAAGCGAAATTGGACTTAATAAACAAACAGCATTCATTTTGTACAAAAATGTTACAAAAGCTATATACACCTCATGAATTAATGAACAGTAATGGATGGGGTGTGCAAGGAAAAGAACCATTGTATTCAGCATATCAAAGAAACTGTTATGACTTGTTTTCCACCCCAAACAAACGAAAAATATGCTGACGTTTGGAGAACATGCCACAAAGCAATGGCAGTGGTTATTCAGCGCCCGGCGCTGAATATCCTCTAGTCTTAATTTTTTTTATTCAGCGCCTGGCGCTGAATAACCAAGCATGTTAATTTTTTTATGCAGCGCCAGGCGCTGAATAACATTTTATCATTACGTTGGTTATTCAGCGCCCAGTTCTATTATGTTACAATATACTTCTCGCGTTGCACCCGTAGAGTTTATGTTTCATCAAAATATCAGTTCCATCATCCAAAATGAGTTGATTTGCAGTACGTACGCGTTAGATTCGCGTAAACCCCTTTGAGCTGCGATCAAACTACGACTGGTCACTTGCAGTCGATCCAGCTAAGAATGAATTTTGACAGCTTACAATCATTTACCGTTACAATTGGATTTTTTCAAGTGATTTGTGGATAAGGAATATGATTTTAATCTTATCCTCATTAGTTTCGTTGCAATATATACAACGCCAGTCTATTTCTAAAAGCCAGACTTTGATATAACGTTTCTACTACTGTGACTATAACTCGCAAAGTCTTCAACCCTATCAGGTCTTTGGACTTTTGCTGGAGTCTCGAAAATGATTGAACACGAATTGCAATCTGCTTAGAAATAAAGAACTGACTAGTCAAAAACGGTTTCTCATCAAGCATACGATTTTTATCATTCGGTGGGTGTACAGCGAAGCTTGAAAATCGTGAAACGAGTCATGGAAAAATTTAACAGAGCACACATTACTAGTGGTGGCGATCTTTCTATTCATCAAGTTCTGCTAGCAGCAACCTAGAAGTTCAACAGTGTTATTTGAACTGTATTAGAAGGTCAAGAGTTCAGGATTACTTGCTTGTTCACTTGCACAAAACACTCCTAGAGTAGTTCTTTTTCAACAGGTTCAGGATTAAATTTATTTCACATATATTACCAACAAAACAGATTACTTATAGTTTTTTCGCTTTTTGTGTTTTATATGTCTCGAATGCGAATATTTTGTTCACATGACGGAAAAATTAGATTCTTGACAATCACATGAAGTAACCACAAGAAAAAATGGTTAAAGTATCATATACATGGAAAATAGCTCAACTGGCAACTACCAGACGGGCTAGTTCTCGGCACCAGACAAGGGGATAGATTTACTAAACGCATCTGAGCCTTTCTATTGATTCAGTAGCGTAAAAATTGACCTGTACCGAACTCTGCACCACAGAACTGACTCACACTGCACCACAGAAAATAATAATTAACTGAACTAATTGAATGGCGTTTTCTCTTGCACCTACTTCTATTTATAGGTACCACTGAACTTTTAGAAGAGTTCGGGGCACCTCTATAAAGGTTTTGCTTGCACCAAAATGTAGCGGTTCAGTGATACTTTATTGTGCAGAATTCCGATGGTCACATAGATGATTGTTTTCATGTACCTAAGCCAATGAGCTATAGAAATTTCACAATTCATGCCCTAACAGCTAGAGTAGGTGTAGAGCAATGTTCGAAAAACAACTCACTGTTTCCCACTACGTTGACCAATTTCAGACGCTCACCTTAGAAAACGCACCAATATTGTTTTTCGTGCGTCGATAATTAACATTTTCAGCTTTTTTAAACATTTTTCCCAAATAAGCATAATTTCGAAAAAACAGCGGATTTTCCAATCCCAAGAATTACAACATATATTCCTGCACTAGGCGCTATAAAACTGTAATTTCGACTAAATGTATTTGTGCTTGACACCACTGAGCATGTGAGTGGTACGACTCAACCACCGTACTTGTGAATTGTGAAAGTAGCCCCAGATCAAAAATTGAGTCAGGGCCAGTTTGATTGGAAAACTGGCTAACGGTATAGAGAAAAGAATTATGTTCAACATGATAATTTCATTTTTATTTTGTTCACAAGTGTCCAGACTGTCCCATAGGGAGGGGTACGAGGGAGTATTACCCCTACCCGAAGTCCTAAGAATTGATCACTGGGTGGCTAGTTTTGTCAAAACTGGTGCATTTATATTGGACATTTAGCTAATCTGACCTTGGGAGCTCTTGATCTGAAATGAGCCCGACAATTAACTTTGATTGTATTTGTCTATTTTCTTCGCAATAAATGTACTACAGCCGGTTTTCTAACCTGATTTGGCCTGGCAAAGACGGAGAGGATTTGAGAACCAACCGAATTTCTCTATGGACTAACTACAGATAAACCCATATTGTTTTTGCAAGTATATGCGATTGTTATGGTAGCATGCTCTTTCATGTTAGAGTCATGCGCAGTGTTAGACAATGAGAGAAGTTCATGCTGGTTGAGGAATCCAGATTTTTGGTTGGGGGCCAGATCTCTGATCTTCGGTTGTCTATCATCAATCCAAAATAAATGTGATTTTTACCGTTTTGCTCATTTCTAGCTCATTTTTTTGTTATCCAGTTGGTTGACCGCAGTATCTGGCTGATTGAAAACATCAGTACATCGCCCATACCTATTCATTTGCTACATGGTCATCTCAGTTCATTTTGACATACAATATTCAAAGCTCACACATGAAAATCCACAAAATTAAATTATCAAATTAAGCCTCTTCGTTGAACTTCAGCCTTGAGAATTATGTTGTTACGTCTTATAATCACTCACGTCAAAGTTTCATGAATACGGAAATCCATAGGCAACTCCTAGAATAGTTCAGGAATCACTGGCATACCAGTCATTGTGGGAGGACTGGGGGGGACCTCCACCCCCAACTTGATCGAACCCTATACCCATCGGAACCCCCACCCTCAACTTGGTCAACCCTATACCCAACCCCCCCCCCCCCCCCGCACACTTGAAAAACATTGGGAAAAAAGTGGCTTTTTGGGTAAATTTTCGAAATCTTTCGCGTTTTTTCGACCCCCACACCCAAATCTTGGGATCCCCCCAACGGGTCGGATCTCTTACAGGTATAATCACTGGTGTGCAAGGAAAAGAACCATTGCATTCAGCATATCAAAGAAACTGTTATGACTTGTTTTCCACCCCAAACAAACGAAAAATATGCTGACGTTTGGAGAACATGCCACAAAGCAATTGATGCTTTTCTACAAAAATCGGGGAATAAAAGTGCTCAGTGAATTTTTTGTGCATAATGTACAGTAATCGTTTGTTTTTCATTCCATGTATAAAAAATTCTCTTTATGAGAGAGAAATTATATTGCACCATAATAATAATGGTAATTTGTGACGGAAAAAATAGTAAGACTGAAGAACTTGTAGTAATTTGGTCTTGAATTCATGTTCACATTCAGTACACTATGAAATATTCATTTGCAATCTCCTTGATGAATTATTCCTCGTTTAAATTTTTCCACACTTAGTAATGGTCACACTTGTTCACCACACTTTCATGATCCTGTGACTTCTGCAGCTAAATAAATAATTTTCGGATATTTCAGCCCAACATGGATAAAATCGTGATCAATATTATTTCTATTATCACGATGCATGAATATGCTTAGCCAAATGTTTGGAATAATAGACTTTCCATCCTGTGACTGAAAGAACCGGGCGCAAATATTTTTACAGCACAAACTGGAAAGAAAAAAAAATATCTTTGTGCATTCGTCAAAAAAAATTCTGGAGGAAAAAATTCAGTAGTTACCCAGCATTGAAGTTGCCGGTTTTTTTCGACTTGAAACAAAATGTGTGGCCGAGTTCAAAATGAAAGCTTGTAGCTAAAGTTTATCTAACTGAAAATAATCAATTTCGACCAAAAATGTGTGAAAAATCTCAACACTGGCAATTTTTTAGTTTATTTGTTTATTGTTCAGTGTGAAATTGGTAAATATAAGCTGTTCCCATGATTTATGACGCACAGATGACATCTATATGCTTTTCGGCCAGACTATAAAGGACAGTGTTTGACAAATGTTTGTGGAGTGCTTGAGTGTATTTTTTCCTCTTCAAACTTTTCTCAAACAATCCACAAATTGTTGGTGTTTGAAGTTTGTAAGCATTGTTTGTGCGTTGGACTGTAGGTCTTCTTACAACCGAGCAGTATACTTATATTAGTCAGATGTGTGTAATAATTTCGTCAGACTACACTTTTAAAAGTTAAGATGCTACTTTTTTGGAATCATCTATGATTTGTTCAGAAAAAATTGCTAGACTGCAGCATCATTCTCACTTTTTTGACAACTTCCACGTCTCTTTTGCTCATTTTCCTTCGTTATTTTCTCGATCATTGCAGGGGCTCAGCAAGAATCTGCTGGAGGTCAAACTCTCCAAACGTCCGCCACGGCGTGTCCCGAATACAGCGAAACCACATCAGCGAAACACAAAATAGCGAGACTCAAAACAACGATTCTCATTACGGCGAAGTCTCAATACGGCGATTCTCTATACAGCGAATAGTAAAAATTTCTATGCATTAGAGTAAACGCGTACAATATGCAAATTAGCTAAATTAAAATCGTTTTTGATAGTTGAAATAGTCTATTTTTAGTTGCATTTGACCATCTAAATTTCACATGCTTTTGTGCTGCAGTTGCAGTAGGTATGCACGACCGGACCATTCCAAAATCACAAAAAAAAATTTGAGAGAAAAACATTTTTTGAAATGTTGGAAAAAAACGAAAGCAGAAAATTATCATTTCTCCATTAAATTTTCCATCAAAGTTGTTTTGTATGCAGCTTAATTGCATTGCAAAAAAATTAAGTTGGTGGAATAAACAAAATAAACAAATAAGATGAAACGAATAAAATAATTATTCAGTTAAGGCAGAACAAAAAACGAATGATAAAGACATGAGAAGTAGAACAATGTAGAAAAAGTAGGTAAAAAATAGAACAAAAGTACACAACCTGAAAAAAATTATACAAAAGATAGTCCAAAATCAGAATAATCAAAAAAACAAATCGATAAAGGAAAAAAGAACAAAAAACATGCATATGGATATATTAATAAAAAACAAACGAGAATAAAAAGCTGTAATCTCGTGTAAACACATGCTATAAAGTTATGTCAGAAATCTGGCGATTGGTGCCGAAATGTGTGACAAACGACATCCACCAGATCGAAAAGGAGGACCGAATGGGCCATGTGCCAAAACGTCTACCCCGCCCAATCTCAATTTTTCCATTCTAAAGATAATTGTTTTGAAAATTTTTTAGTTTGAGAATCTGTTCTGATACTTCGCTGTTATGAGACGTCGCCGTTTTGAGAATTGCTGTAGTGTGTTTCGCTGAATATTGGTGAAAACCATTTTCCTTTGTTAACTTCTCGATCATTGCTGGGGCTCAGTAAAAATCTGCTGTGGGTCAATCGAAGTCTGCCGGAGGTCAAGCATGCATTTATGGCCTTGACACTTGAGCATATATACAGTTGCGAAGCAAGAGCAACAGACTCATCTAGATAATAACATAATATGCAATTATCAAGCGGTATAGACCAAAAGAAATGTTTACTAATTAACTCTCAATAAAAATTCAGATTCTACAAAAAATAGACCGGGCAGTGTTACTTCGATATGTTTTCTATGCAGCTAAGATGAATCCATTCAAGCATCAACTCCTCTCGGGATTCACAACTATCGATGGCTCTGGTGAATCAAACAACCCCTTTTTCCAGAGCAAGTTTAAATTTTTCAAATGATGCAGACGGGAACAATATCTTTGAATTTCGCCCATAACATTCTTCCAGAAAAAAATATGTATTTGATCCAAATTGATGTATTTTAACCGATACAACTCCCATTCGACGCAACTTTTGAAATTTGAATTTATTCGCTCCGCTATGCATAATTCTTCGGAATCAAAATATTTTAAGATCTCCCTAATAATGAGGACATCATTCATATCAATAAAACGATCGATGGTGATTCTTACTATCTGAAAAAAAGAGAATTTTACTTGCAGAAGAGAATGACGTGCACATAGGTGGCTGGGTGGGGTGGGGGGTAGACTCTCCGACCTGCGACCCTGTACATCCCCTGGTCCAAAAAATTTTCAACACTCCCCCCAAACTTTCTCAAGGACAGCTTTTTTATGATTTTTGCATATTTTGCATTAAACATATGGTTGCGGAGCTTTTTTTCTGTTTTTTTCTGCTCGCCAACACCCATCTCCCCACCACCAAGATGAAAAGTGGAAAATTCTTGCCATGCATATCTGATGTAGTAGAGAGAAAGGAATGTTCAGGCATCAGTGCTACAGTATCTAGCACCAGCCGGCACCAAATGTTCTTTTCGCAGATACTAGAATTTTTGTGACATATACTAGTTTGTTAGAAAATACCACTATGGGCCAGAAAAAAGAAGAATATACTCGTTGGGATAGTTGCCAGGCTAGAAAAAGAAGGGGACTAGATTCTTGAGAACTTGAGTTGAAGTTGGAAAAAAGTCACCTTCATTATACAAGATTTTCATTCTTTCCAAAAAAAATTCCCACGGCTGTAAAAAAGTACATTCTGCTGCATCATGCATTTTGTCCAACCCCTGGAATCAACTACAGTAACATTTTTCTTTGTGAAAATTATATGCACATGACTTCAAATGTGAAGAAATAATAAACCAATGGCATTCTAACTCCCGACTGATTCAAAACTTCTGCCTCTCCCACTAGCTGGAAAATAGTGAGGGAGGCATATTATAGACGTTTTCAGAACTGTAAAGAAACCTGAGGTTGATTGCACTTTCCCAACATGGGGATAATCTCAACATCGAGTTTGAATTGATGATCCTGAATTTGAGCTAATCACAACGTCCAAATTATTTTCTTCCAGTGAATAAACAATACTCACTTCAGGATTAACTAATACTTGGCATGAAGTTCGAGTTTGGGAATTGCACAAATTTTATATTTATTTGTTTTGGGGATAATTGAGCTCGTTATAGTCCTGATGGCATTCAAATTATACTCAACTTGAGATCAAAACGAGTGGCTTTTTTGCTCAAAATTATCTTGAGCTCGATCTGAGACCCCTTTAGTGCAACTGAGCCTTGGTTACAGTCATTGGATTCCAATTTGCAAATGGGAGAACAGGGTAAAGCAGACAAAAATCCTGGTTCAGCCACGCCTACATTATGGGTGTGCCCCGATGCCCGTACCCGGTCCTCCTCCACCTTTTTTGCACTCCCACGACAACACTGCAACTTTTTGAAAGCAGGACTGAAGCAACAGGGGTGGGTGAACTTGCTTCCCATCTGCCATCCTGCAAAAAGCTTGCACTCTTTCTGTAAATTTCAGCTTAAGCCCAAATACTGGGAATGATGCTATTTTTTAATAGCTAAATAGAGGAGAATAAATTTGCTTATAGTTTGTAATCAGTAGAACTTATGGAGTGAATTCTATATGATATGCTATATGAAATGAATCAATTAAAAATATCTTGCACAATCGATTTAGTTTCGAGAAGACTTTGTGCTGTAGCCCTTTCTAAAAAAACGAGTGGGATTCCCAGAATTGATTCCTGTTATTGACACTAAAAAGATCAAAAAAGTTTAACACAGTTAGCTCACATGTGTGAGGGAGGACATGGGGTTGGGGGTACAAACTACCCCGAGGGTTTTAAAACTGGATAATTTGTTATGAAAAAAAATTTTTTTAGTCAACTTTTTCTGGATTTTTTGTCTCCAAAAACGCCAAAAAAACCAAGGTCCACCCCTGTATCCTCCTGAAAATTTTGAAGATGCACATATTTCGTTGTGGAGTGTGTTGATGCACTCAGCTGCAGAATATACTTTTTCACAGACATGGAAACTTTCTTTATGAGAAAGAATGAAAATTCAATATTAGAAAAGTGATTTATTTCTAAATTTAACCCAAGTTCTCCAAAATCTAGTCCACTTCTTTCTCAAGCTTGGTGACTATCCAAGCAAGTATATTCTTCTCCATTCTGCCCCATCGGGGCATTTTCTAATAGACTAGCCCACCCCTTTTTTGTGAGCTCAGCCATGTGTGAAAACCTTCGTAGAAGCACATTTAAGTTTTAAATTTGGTCATCTTCACATCTAAGAAACAATAAAAAAATCTTAAAACTATGAATTCTCACTTTCCGTCAAAGTAAAAGGTACATAAACTACATAGAACATTAAACACATTGTAAACATAGTGTGAAGCGGCCGTTTCCATCAAATTCCCAGTGATCAAGAACCCCTCAACCCAAAAAACCATAGAAATAGTTGTGCACAAAAAAGCCTGCTTACAGTTACGCTTTTCTGGGCTCATATGTCTGCAACATCAAACATGGCTGTTAGAACAGGATTCCGACAAATAAATAAAAAAAAAACAAAAAAAACTTCTACTAGACGATTCTATATTCTTAGATAATTTTCCAAAAGTGGGTAATACAGTAGAATTTTCACACTGAAAAATGCCTAATTCTACTTGATAGAAACGATTGAAAATTATAATAATGAATTGCTCTTTCTCTCAATTTGAGATGAAAGTTATCAAATATTTTAGAAATGTTTTCTAGTTATTCTGGTAAAAATGATTGAAAAACACAGAAAATTATAGCAGGAAATGGCGATCTTTTTCCACTTCAAAACTGGGAGAAATTTTTTTTGCATTTTAGAGAATTTTTCCAGCTTTATGGAAAATATAGCAAAAATTTGCGAAATTTTTCTAATTTTATTTTCAAACATTTGTATTTTGACTAAGTTTGCTAGGTTTTTTCAATAGAAATGATGGAAAATTTTACTAAAGATTGCGGTTTCTGTCAATTTTACGTCAAAATCAGGAAAAAATTTTCGCATCTCGAGAAAATTTTCCTGGTTTTTCTGCAAAAACATAAATTATACACAAAGAAATTACGATTTTTCCAAATTTTAGTTCGAAATTATGGAAAAATTTTCGCATACTGAAAAATCTATCAGCTTTTTTTTATAGAAACGATTGAAAATTATGGCCAGAAATTCAAATTTCTCTCAATTTGACATTCAAATTATAATAAAATTTTTACTTTTCAAAAATGTTTTCGTGTTTTTGTGAAGATGAAGAAAAGACGGGAAATCATAGCAGGAAATCTCTACTTTTCTAGGTTTAACTACAATTTTTTGAGAACAATTCGCATTTTAAGAAAGTTTTTTTTGTGAAAATGATTAAAAAACGGAAAAGTTCTGCGGAAAATTCGCAGTACATTGATGCAATTGCAAACAAAATAATGGGATATATGCCAATTGGAACAACAACATGTTCACGAACTAACTAAGAGAAAAAAATCTGATTTAAAGGAAAAAAGACACCGAACGTTTCTCGATGTTCCAATATTTTATGTGGATGGGTTTTCTTGGCAGCAAAGATGAATCCATTCATCGATCAAGTCGTGTGGAGAAGGGCCATAGCATTGATCATGGGCAATGATCGATAATCTCTTTCGCCTGGACAAACGTCTCACTGGCTCGAGTGGTAACAATGAATCATACAGCTCCTCATGAATGACTAATTGACGTAAATTTGGCAAATTTTCCAGTGCGTAGGTTAATGCATCTCCGATCTGGGATAAGTTGGAATAGGAGTACTTGAGTATTAGAATATATTGCAGGTTGGGCGCTTTGATGGGCAATTTTCGGATTTGTTCGGCATTCAGGATGTCCACGACAAAATAACGTAAATTTGGGCATTGATCCAAAATGAGGTCGAACGATCCCGGGGAAGGACATTGATTATAATAATCGTATAAATCCAAACCTAACAACGAAGAGTTGGACCGCATCATTTTCAAAGCTGCAGCATGATTTGCTGGCCAAGGCAGACTGGAAAAATTCAAGAATTAAAAAACAGTTCAGCAATAAACCTACTCAGAAAAAATTCTCGCAATCGGTTTTGAAAAGACAGTTTTATAAAAAAACCTATTTCTAATGTTTGTTAAGATATCAAGGGCGAAATTTTTTTCAGCAACGAGGTCCAAAACTCAACAAAATAAACATTTTTCGACAGCTTACCACCTTCAACGATCGATTTAGATTAAGAAAAAGCAAGATGTAAATTTTTGAGCAGTTAAAAACATGCAAATTGTGGAATCATGACAGGCAATGCACCGTAGTTCATGTTACTTTTGGGCAGATGGTCGTTTTTCAGTTTCAAGTATCTAGTTCTTAAACCTAAGAGTAATTAATGCTTGTCTTTTTCGACGGAACAGAACGGATCGCCAGCAGTTTGAAAAGTTTAGCTTAAAAATGCACTTCGGAAATCGCAAAGGATGACTACAATCCGTGATATTGTGTCCATTGCATTTTGCTCCCTTCTGTTGGAAAAGTCAAGCATAAATGACCCTTTAGGCTTGTTCTCCTTCATTTATGTTAATTTTATCGCAAAGTCACGCATTTTTTGTTTCTTGTGTTGAAATTAGTCACCCTACAGCAGCATTCCATGCGCTCAGGAATCTTTTTCACTAATTCAGCATGAATAAAAAGTAAGCAGCATGATTTTCTGAACAAGACGAAAGACAAAATTCATTCTTTCGGCGATTCTTCACGAAAAAATAATTTAGCCGATATCGATATAATTAGCAGAATGGGAACTTACAATTTTAATTTCCTCAATTCGCTGAACTTTTCAATATCATCGGAGCAAGAACCGTTACAATTTATCCCAAAATGCTTTAAATTAACCATTTTTGATATTTCGTTGCAAATAAACGACTGTACTTCATCTGGCACTGGCGAATCCAGTAGTCTGAAAATTTCCATTTGATTGTAAAGGGGAAACTTGTCCAAAACAATGCGATAAAAGGCTAAAGTTCCGGGGAATACAAGCAAGGATAATTCTTTCAACAGGGGACTACGGGATAGTAGAAAAGCAACGAATTTTGCATCACACTCGGCGTGTCCACAGTCAACCTCAATATTTTGCAAAGAAACGAAATATAAATCTTTTTTAATTCTGTGATAAGGTAAATTCGAATCTCCAGTGGAAATGCGCAAAGACAAACTTTTCAATCTTGGCAACCTCATCAATTTTTCGATCAGCTGAAGATTATCGAGTGACACTGTAGCAATGTCCAAACTTTCTAAATTCGAATAAACATCCAACAATGCACACAATTGTTCATATTTTGGAAAGTTCATTGTTCGATAGAATTCCAGTGTGAAATCAGTCAAATTTCGACATGATGATAAATCAATCCATAAATCGTCAAGCTGAACAACTATTAATTTCGTCAAGGCGGAATGGCCAATAACAACTTTATTTATTTTCTCTCGTAGTTCATTGTTGGATATTCTATATGCGTCGATAGCGGCACCGAGTTGCTTCAAATTGTGTGAATTTTCCACGAAAGTCAATGCACTTTCCCAGCCGAACATTTTAATAAAATTTGAATCAATTTCTAAACACGTCAGTTTTTCTAAACTACGAAGAAGGATAAATAAATTTTTCTTAAAATCTCCTTCTGTAAATGGATCAGGCAAATCCAAGCAATTTTTCTTAAACACAAAAGACGTCACACTGTCGAAATTTTTTAAATGACGCAGGCCGGAACAACACGCTTGAATTTTGTTTATAACTTTTATCCAGGAACCAGTAAATATTTGATCAAAATCGATGTATTTTAACCGATGCAATTCCCATTCGACGCAACTTTTGAAATTTGGATTTATTTGCTCCGCTATACATAATTCTTGGAAGTTGAAATATTTTAAGATTTCGGTAATAATGACGTTGTCGTTCATAGTGATAACGTGATCGATGCAGATTCTAAATATCTGAACAAAGAAACAACTATTCCTGCAGATGACCATGATGCAAACACCAAATAAAAATCAAAAAAACTAAAATTTATGAAAAAAATAAATAAGAAGCAATCGGGTCAAAAAATAAGTACAAAAAAATTAATTCAAATTGAAAGAGAAAAAAATGTAAAATCAATAAAGGTAATGGAGCAAAAAAAAGAAAATAAAAACGAATATAAATAATTAGGAAATGAGAAGAAAAAATAGGCTGGAAACGAAAAGAAAAAATGTAGTATGAAAATAAATAAGAAATGAGAAGGAAAAAATAGATAAGAATGAAAAATGAATAAAACTGATAGAGAATGAAAACAAAAAATTAAAAAATGAATGGAAATTATTAATATATGAAAAGAAAAAATTTGAGAAAATGAAAGGAAAAAAATTTCTGGAGAAAACGACCAAAAAATGGACCATTTTTGACATGTTATATATATGCACAAAGTATAAAACAAAATTGTGTAGATTTTGATAAGGCCTAGAAAACGTATATAGGCCTCATACGTATGAAAAGTTATTGAGCATTCAGAAAAAATATTAAAACAAAAAATTGAAATATAAATAAGAAAAATAAAAAAATTGATAAAAAAGAGAAAAAATAAATAAGAAACTATCGAGGTAAAAAATGCGTACAAAAAAGTTAATATAAATTGAAAGAAAAAAAGAAAAATGAATAAGAGTAATGAAACATAAAAACAAAGTATAGAAAACAAAAAATAAATAAAAATAATTAGGAAATGAGAAGGAAAAAGTGAATGAAAATGTTAAAAAATAGAAATCCGACTAAAGATGAATACCAATAAAAAAAGAAAAAATCAATGAAAACAAAAAAAATGTGAAAAATAGTAAAAGTGACAAAAATAATGGATAAATTTTTTTTTAATTCCTTCAATTTTTTATCCTCTGTCGTAGTTCCTTGGAATATAATTTATCCCCATTTATATATGCACTCAGTTGTGGAGAATTATGAGAATTTAGCACAGAACAGTAAATTTTCCCACTTGAACATTTGAAGAAAATCTGGATCAATTTCAAAACTTTTCAGTTTTAGTAAGCTAGGAAGAAGGATGACGTTACCCATAAAATCCCCAGGCACAAATTAATGAGTCAGAACAAAAGAGACGACCGGATCTGGACTGTGCTAAATGCAAACCTTCGTTCTGTCCTAACTTAAGGCCGATGTATAGTCGTCCTGATCCTTAAAAAAATGGCCTTTCCTGAGTCAGGAAAGCTCGTTCCCTAAATTTTCGATCCTGACGCAATCCGTAATCCTGAAATCAGGATCGGGATAGCGTTCCCGACCTGATAAGGAAAGGTGTTCCCGATGTCTTCCTGATCGGGAAAGGATCGGCTTTCCTGACGTCGGGAACAAAGTACAAGCCTTCCGTACTTTTTAAGGATCGGGAAAGCTACACACTACAGTAAATACTCATGAAATGCGTAACGGCTTTAGCCTGCGCATAATCCTAGTTACATTTTCCGGTAATTGGGATGTAAAGTGGAGTGAAATTAGCAAAAACTAAGAATTTGCTACCAGATAAGATAGAGTAGTCAGCTAAGAAATAGATTTTTCATGTTTTTCGGTGAAATATGCGCACTTTACGCAAGTGCAATACTTTGCAACTACAGCGCGTTGTAAAACTGTAGCCATGTTTGTTTGCAACAAAACGGCAGATTTGTTGCTTTTGCTGATGGATTCCAGCGTTTTTATTTATTGAAAAATTAACTTTCTAAAGAATTAATTAATTTTAATGTCAAACCTTATTAATTTAAAAAAATTTTAAATTAAAATATTTGAAATTTAAAATTGAAAGAAATTAAAGTTTAAAATTAGAAAATTTTAATATATATAAATTGAAAACTTTTTAAATTAGAAAATTTAAAATTTAAAAATTCAAAATTTAAAAATTTGAAATTTAAAAATTTAAAATTTAAGAATTTAAAAATTTGAAATTTAAAAATTTAAAATTTAAGAATTTAAAATTTAAAAATTTAAAATTCAAAAATTTAAAATTTAAAAATTTAAAATAAAAAAATTCAAAATTAAAAAATTTAAAATTTAAAAATTTAAAATGAAAAAATTTAAAATTAAAAAATTTAAAATTAAAAAATTTAAAATTCAAAAATTTAAAATTAAAAAATTTAAAATTCAAAAATTTAAAATTAAAAAATTTAAAATTAAAAAATTTAAGATAAAAAAATTCAAAATTAAAAAATTCAAAATTAAAAAATTTAAAATAAAAAATTTGAGATCAAAAAATTTAAATTAAAAATTTAAAATTGAAAAATTAAAAATTTAATAATTTAAAGTTTAAAAATTTAAAACTAAAAAATTTTAAACTGAAAAATTTTAAAATTTCAAATATACAAATTTTAAAAAAATATAAAATTTGAAACTAAAAATTTTAAAATTTAAAATTAAAAATTTAAAATTCAAAAATTCAAAATTAAAAAATTTAACATTAAAAAATTTAAAATAAAAAATTTAAGATTAAAAAATTTAAATTCAAAAATTTAAAATTAAAAAATTTAAAATGGAAAAATTAAAAATTTAATAATTTAAAGTTTAAAAATTTAAAATTAAAAAATTTTTAACTTTAAAATTTAAAAAATTAATTAAGGGGGAAATAAAATATGACAAATAAACAAAAAACACCGAAACAAAATAATGTAAACACATGTGCAACCTGAACGAAAACAAAAAAATAATCAGAATAATGAACAAGATCAATAAAATGTATAAAACCTACTGTCTGGAGTCGTCTTTATTTATACAACTTACGCATCTCAATATATAATCTTACTGTAAAATATTTCTCACGTAGTCGTCCCGATCCTTAAATTTAGGGACGTTAAGGACGACTTTACCTGTTCCTATCCTTTCCTGATCCTTATCGGGTCAGGAACTCAGGATTAAGGATCAGGATTACGGATTACTATACATCGGCCTTTAGAAAACTCGTACAATCATGCAAATCTTGTTATCATCAGCCCCAGACATGCAGCGCAAGAATTTTTCAGGGGGCAGGTCCTCAGACTTCTGATTCGGGGTGCAAACAGTGTAAAACAACAACAAAGATGTAGACCAGACTCAAGATGAGGGCTTGAAATGCGGGCGCTCTGGAAAGCAATGCTGACAGAGCAAAAATAGTAATGACAATAATGACCAAAATCTTGACCAGTGTAGCCAGATTGGCAAATGAAAACCAGCCAAAGATGCCTTAAAAATCGGCTAAAAGTTAAAAAAGCTGGTCAAAACCGGCAAATACAATTTTTTAAAAATATTACATTTTGGAAGAATATAAGTTCTGCATAAAACTGCTTCAAAAACAAATGAAAATTAAAAAACCAGGCATTTATGTTATCATAATACAAAAACCATTGTTTTTTTGCACAGTCAGTAATTTATCGAAAATCGACAAAAAAACAAAAATTATCATTTTCGACTCAAATTATGATAAGAATTTATCAAAATTCATAGCTTTAGAAACAAAAAACCAAGGGGCGGAAAACCTAAATTTCATACAAATTCGACAGCTGACATATCTGTGCTCAGCAAAAACGAAGAATCATAAACTGCATCATTGTTGCTTCGGATTTTCTTTTCTTTTTTTTAATTTTCGGATTCACATACTCCAGAACATTGGAAGATGAATTTTTTAACACTGACTTCATGATTTAAAATTTGACTTTTCCGGTCTAATGATGTTCAGGCCTTAACAAAATGCGGATGTTCTCAATCAGCTAATCAAATAAAAATTTGGGTTAGACATAGAGGGGTAAACCCACATACATGAGACCCTGGCCACCCCCCTGGCCAAAAAAAAATCGTCAAAACACCCTCCTGAACTTTTTTCGTTCATGATTATTGTGCATATTTTGCATGAAAACAGGCTTATAGAATTTTTTTTGTTTTTTGGCTCACCCACCCTCCTGGGAAAAGAGTCAATGAACCCTCCCCTGGAAAATTCTTGCCATGCATGTCTGTATTCAACCGGCAGTATCTATCAATTTCTCAAACTGATGATGTTTCAATCACCGTTTTTTTCCTCAAATGGGGTGTTTTAGCAAAAATTTGGGAAAGAGCAAAAAGATTTTGGGTATGGCTCTCATTGTGGAAAGAATTTTGGGGAATTCAAAACGGAAAAAATGCGTTTTGGTGGACATAGGACAAAATCTCAAAAATTTTTGGCGCCTCACGCTGCTTGTGGG
This sequence comes from Romanomermis culicivorax, assembly GCA_963922205.1. Taxonomy (NCBI): domain Eukaryota; kingdom Metazoa; phylum Nematoda; class Enoplea; order Mermithida; family Mermithidae; genus Romanomermis; species Romanomermis culicivorax. The sequence continues at coordinate 693,525 of CAWUHX010000004.1, read as the reverse complement.
TATAATTATACATGCACATAGCATACATGTAATTGGGGGGGGGGGGGGGAGTGCTATGGGAACCCCCCCCCAGAAATTGTCGACCATATGGCTAGTCATTGGGCGACCGCCCAGGATTTTCCAATCCTATGGCTAGCCATATGGTAGCCCTGGGGACCCCCAGAGTTTTAGTCGGAAAAATACTGAAAAATGTCATTTTTTTCATGGAAAATGTCAAATTTTGAACAAAGGATAGTCAAAAACATCAATTTTTTCGGCGCTTCGCGCCATAAGTACATATCTTATCATTTTTTAGACAAAAATTAATACTTTTTAAACCTTTTCCCGGAAATTTTTCATGAAAAAATCGAATTTTTTTCCTTCAGGGACCCCTCCCCCCAAAATTTTGGGAATTACTGACCCCCGGCCCCAAAAAAGTGCTCCAACCCCCCCCCGGACCTCAGAGCTCCGATGGCACATCGGGGAGTCAGGGGAGGTAAATCCTCCTAGCTGAGAACCTGAGCACCCCTATCTGGCCTAAAAAAATCACTTTTCTGATCAAACTAAGCAGGTTTATCAATTTTAGCGTGAGCAACTAAAAATGTATCTGTGCAGTCAAAGTTTTTCCTCAGGTTGCACACGACAACCTGGCTTTTTCAAAAAATGACTCTGATGATTGATTTGAATAATGACTGATCTAATATGTGGGCTTTCTTTTGTACTCTGGACCATTTTGTATGTAAAGTACAAAAAAACACTGCCTGCATGCAGGTATTTCTTCCATACAGTGCGGATTTTTTTGGGGTCGTGCGGAAAACCGAAACTTTTCAATGCCTTAAGTGATTTTTGTTGGTGGTGAGGAAATTTTTTTGACCGATTTCCGCATTTAGTTTCAAGATGCGGAACAAGCAGTACAGAAAAACCCTGCCTGCACGAGGTTGGACCAGTTGCAGGGGGTATAAACCCAACATTTTGGCGTGGTGTCCATAAATTTTGAAATATTTAGGGTGCCACAAAAGTCTCAAAAAATTACGAAAAAGGCTGAAAATTTCAAAAATATACGGAAAAAAGCCAAAATAGCCACTTTTTCTCAAATTTTTCGAGTTTTCGAACGTCCCAACATTTGTGTCTAGAGTTTCATGACATTGGGGACTACCTCAATGACATGTATGAGCTTCGAGAGAGAAAATTTAAGAAAAAACTCAATTTTACAAAATAAGACAATGTAATTGATAGAAACTGTTGAGGGTTAATTAGCAAGTGGAAGCAGATATATCTACTTCTACTAAACGGCCATTAAGATGTGCATAATGGCTTTGTCAGATAGAAAATAATTATTCCCAGAATTTTCTGTACAGGCAAGGTTGAAATGTGCAACTTGGTGGAAATTTTTGGCTCACAGATAAATTTTTGGTTGCTCACAATTTACTTAATTTTACTGGAAAAATCATCAGAAGCTAGTTTTCTTGTATTGCATTTGATTTGCTCCAGTTTTCGACTTTTAAAACTCGTTTTCTCCGATTTTTGGAATTTCGATATTCTAGAATGCAATGAAATGAATCTTTCCAACTTTTATATCCTAGGCAGAAGGTTCAATTTCAAAAGAATTCAATAACTTTTCAGTCGGGCAGACTTCAATTCGAAAACTAGACAATAAAGCAGGAATTTGGATTTTTCAACCAGCAAGAATTTCTCCTTGAACTCAAAATGCTTTTATCAAACAAAAGTCGAAATTTTTTTTAAGATCGCAAAAAGATATAAGATCAAACTATTATTTATCCATAATATCTTGATCATTAAAAGCTACACGTGGACCTTAGCTAGAATGACATTTTTTAATTGCGCACTAAATAATATATAATTTTTTAAATGAATTGAAATCTATTCTATTTCATTATCATTCATTATCACGAATATTCATTAAATATAAAGATATAATATGCAAGCATGATCGCCAAATAAACATGAAATAATAACGTTCAGGATGATAAAAACTATCAAAAATTGAATGGTAAGTGAAGGTAGACATGCTGAAAGTTGCACATGAGCTCGGTATTGAATAATAATTATTTGGATCTCTTAAAATGCACCAAAATGCATCTTTTCAATATGGAATGAAAACCTCACAATTTTCTTCCACATTTGTGGAAAAACCTCAAAAAATTTTTCCACACTTCAGATTCTTTCCACATTATACATACCTGTACTTTGGGAGGGGTTGGGGGGGAGACCCCCTCCCCCAACTTGGCCAACCATATACCCAACATCACCCAACCAATCCCCAGTTAAGAAAAATTAAAAAATTTGCAAACAGGTGTACGCTTTTTGGCCTCTTTTGGGAAAAATTTCGACTTTTTCCGCAACCACAAATAGTAAGAATTTCAGTTTTAAATCTTCTGAAATTCTTACTTTTTGTGTTTGTAAGAGTTTTCTGTACAGAAACATGGTTAAACAGTTGTATAACTGACAGACTTTCATGTAATCTCAATGCTTACAATGTTTTCCGTAGGGATTGAGAAGATAGAATTGGAGGTGGTGTAGCGATTTTTGCCAAAAAATATTTAAATTTACATGTACTCCCACTACCTACAGACTTGTTTTTACAAGAAATACTTTTGGTAAATCTTATTTCAGACAAGTCCACCTTGAAGTTACTGTTAGTATACCGTTCACCAAACTCCTCTGATTGATAAATATATTCCATTGTCAAGCAAAAACCTGTCAGATCCAAACACAAGAAAAATATTCAACACTTGCTATCCAAAAAGCTTAGATTATCGAAAAAATATCCAAGATGCAAAAACCTTGCTAAAAAGCAAGCTTAACTTTTCTTATGTAAACAAATTCGATCAGAAGTGTATAAACAATAACTAGCTGAAGAAAATCAAATTATTGCAAAAAATGACTCAAAGGCCTTCTATACCTTTGTAAACTCACGCCTAAGCTCTACTAGAGACCTGCCCCCTCTAGTACATCAAGATTCTAATATCATAGATAATAATGTGAAATGTGAGCTTTTCAATGATTATTTTGCATCTGTTTTTACACTGGATAATGACACTTTGCCTGAATTCAAATACCGTTCAAACGTTGTTCTGTCATCAGTATCTTTCACCATTCCAATCATTTTAGCAGCCATAAAAAGCCTGAAGCCATCCACAGCGCTGGGACCCGACAATTTTTGTGCTTTTTTGATCAAAAAACTTGCTACACATTTGGCCCAACCACTTTCATCAATTTTTGAAGTTTCTTTCCAGACGAGCCACCTTCCTAAATTATGGAATTTTGCAACTGTTGTTCCTATTTTCAAAAAAGGTGGCCCAGCCCTGGTTGAAAATTATCGTCCTGTTTCCCATGTTCAGTCCCATACAAAATTATGGAAAAAATTATTAATAATAAAATTTCAAATTTCCTTCATCAGCATAAAGTTTTAGCAGATCAACAGTTTAGTTTCCTAAAACATAGATCCTGTGAATTACAGTTACTCAAGTGTAAAAACTCATGGCTAAATCAGTTGGACAAAGGACACTCCTTGAGACATGGTGTACATTGACTTTGCCGAGGCCTTTGACTCACTTTCCCATTCTAAGCTCCTTCTCAAAGTTTCTAAATATGGTCTCTCTAGTCCCCTTTTAGGCTGAATATCAAATTTTCTTAAGAATAGATTTCAAGGGGTCAAAATTGGAAACTCCCTATCATCTCAGCTCAAAGTGTCTAGTGGTGTGCCCCAAGGTAGTGTATTAGGTCCGACTTTGTTTCTTTTGTACATAAATGACATTATTGACAATATCGAAAGGGAAATTTTTCTTTTTGCAGATGATCAAAAATTTTCAATGTATCAACAAATTTTATGATTCTTCAACAAGAAATTGATACTCTTTCAAATTGGTCTGCCATCTGGCAATTATCTATATCTACTAGAAAAAGTTATGTCTTGTATTTGGGTGCAAAAAACCCATCGTGTCAATATACTTTTGTTACAAACATCTCCCATCAAAGGCAATTTATGTTAAAGATTTGGGAATTCTTATATTATATCCTAATATGAAGTTTAAAGAACACTATAGATACATTGTAAAAAATGCCTATAATAGGTCTACTTTAATTTTCAAGTCTTTCATCTCCCATGGGAAAAATACTCTAGCAAAGGCTTTCGTTACTTTATGTACGTCCAATATTAGAATACTGTAGTTCAGTATGGAATCCACATTTTTTAGCATACGCTACATCGAAAATGTTCAACATAGATTTACCGGAAAGATTTTTGGTCATAAATCTGGTTTGTCCTATGAAGATAGACTTCAAAAGCTAGGTCTACGCAAGCTTGATATTCGTAGATTAGAATCTGCTCATTCATAGATTAGAATCTGCTCAACAAAAAAACAACTCTAAATCCAGATGACTTTTTCTGTACAAACAACAACAATACGCGTCGTAATCATGATCTAAGATTGACAATAAAGTCAGTTCATTTACTACTGCTTGCCAGTTTGATTTTTTAACCATTATCCTATTACTATCACCAGTGACTTCAATTTGCCCAATTTTAACTGGGACCTGTCTACATACCCAAATGAAGCCGCTTACACAATGTTTTTTGAGTGTTTCTCCAGTACAGGCCTCCAGAAACTTGTATCACAACCAACTCTTGGTAATCATGTTCTTGATTTAGTTTTTGGTGATAAATCAATATCCAATGTTTTTATTTCTCCCCCTTTTTCTACCAGTGACCACACCAGTGTGAATTTCTCTTTAATCTTGCAAAAGTTACCTATCTTTCCTCATGCTAGAACTCGAAACTTTATTAAGGCTGATTATGTGGCTATTTCAGATTTATTATCCCACACATCTTTGCCGGACTTATTTTCTACATGTGCCAATGCTGAAGACATATACAAGGTTTTTTTGGAAATTTTAAACCATGCTATAAACAACTTTGTCCCTGTTTTTAAACCAAAAAAGTTTAAAACACGTTATCCAAACAACATTCGGAAATCTCTCACCAAAAAACTAAGACTTTGGAAAAGGTATAAAAAAACTAAATTACCTACTGACAAGTCAAAGTACCAAATTCATTGTAAGTGTGTAAAAACACTGATGCTTTCTCATCAGGTGAATATTGAGCAAAATCTGATCAAAAAATCTGACCCCAAATCATTTTTCAAATTCGTCAACTCTAAAATTCAATCAAAGAAAACTATCCTCCCTTTAGTAACAGTGACACTATCATTCTTGATGATCTTCAAAAGTGTACACTTTTCAATGAATATTTTAGTTCAGTTTTTACTCATGATGATGACTCCACTCTTAATATCCTCCCCAGAACAACTTCCAAAATTTCATCGGTTTCATTCACAGTAGACCTGGTTGGTATAGCACTCAGAAAAGGCCTGGATGGTTTGTGTGCCTATTTCCTGAAGAAACTTTCCGCCTGTTTGGCTGAAGCACTCTCACATATTTTCGAAGTTTCTTTCAGAACTGGATCACTCCCCTTGTTGTGGAAAAAGGCCAACATTGTTCCTGTATTCAAAAAAGGCGACCCTGCTCCAACTATTGGCCTATCTCTTTGTGCAGTGTCCCTCGCAAGATTATGGAAAGTATCATTAACTCCTCTATCATGTTTTATCTGAGAAATAATTCTCTCTTAACTCCATGCCAGTTTGGTTTCCTCCCAACAAAATCTTGTGAAACACAATTACTTCAATGCAAAAATGTATGGACCAAACACATCGATTCCGGCTTGCCAATCGACTTAATTTACATTGATTTCAAGAAAGCCTTTGATTCCGTTTCTCACAAAAAATTGATGCTTAAATCGAAAACCTATGGTATCTCAGGCTTTCTTGAAAAGTGGATCTTAGATTTCCTCTCAACTCGGACCCAGAGAGTCTATATCAATAATGTCACTTCTCAGTTTGCTCCCGTCTCTAGTGGTGTTCCTCAGGGTAGTGTTCTAGGTCCTACACTTTTCTTGTTATTCATCAATGATCTCCCTGACAATCTAAAATCTGATATCTATCTTTTTGCTGATGATGTTAAGATCTTTAATTGTTCCAGAAACAAACGTATCCTCCAAGATGATCTTGATCAAATTTTTGGTTGGTTCAAAAAATGGCAATTAGAAATTTCTGCTGAAAAGAGTACTGTTCTATATTTGGGTTCTTCAAATCCAAAATACAATTACACAATGGGTAATTCTGTTATTCCCGGCAACAATCCATACGTTAGAGATCTTGGTATACTTATCTCCCAAAATTTAAATTTCAGGGATCACCTCAATCATATAATTAAAAAGGCTTACCAATGGAGCTATTTGATAATGAAAACATTTACTTCTCGTAACACCTCTAATCTTATCCGTGCCTTTACAGTTTATGTTAGACCAATATTAGAGTATTGTTCCACTGTTTGGAATCTCTATTATGCTTCTGATATCGACTTAGTTGAAAATGTTCAGAGGAGGTTTACTAAGCGAATTTTTTGTTTTAAGTGTGAACTTTCTCATGACCAGCACTTATCAAAGTTGGGTATAGAACGCCTAGAAGTTCGTCGACTGTTATCTGCATTAAATCTCATGTTCCAAATCTTTAAGAACCAATCCTGCCTTAAACCATCAGATTTTTTCATTAGCAGCAGTTCTGACTGTACTCGCCGTAAAAATAACTACAAACTGATTACTGGTAAAGCCAAAACAAATGCAAGGCTTTATGATTTCTCCAACAGATGTGTAAACATATGGAACAACATCCCAAATGATGTTATTAGTTCTTCCAATCTACAGGCCTTTAAAACTAAGGTGTCAAAAATAGATTTTTCAAGGTATCTTGGGGGGCGCGTTAGTTCTGTTACGCAAACCTGCTCTCCCTATTCTTGCAGCATGATTTACTATAATCATTTTTCGCATATCGTCACATCTTTAATATGGTTTTTTCACATTTTGTTTACTATTAGTAACAATTTTGTATTTTCTTTCTTTCCTTGTAATTACTGCTCGAATTATACTTACTTCCATTGACTGTCATCATTGTTTATTTTTTCTAATGCAAGTAATAAATCCATTCATTCATTCATTCATATTAAAGTCTAGACCTCTTTATCTTTTGATATCGTTAATTCTCCCAGTTTGCACACTTTCAAAGAAAAAATTAAACTTCTAGACTTTGACAATTGAATTGGGGGGGTGCATGTAAGTCGTTACTTTTCAAGTAACCCTTGCACCCTATTGCTGAAAGATTTATCTATTTCTTAAAATATTCCTTTTCTCGCGGGCCGATTTACTAATCTTATTCTTTATATGACTTTATATTATCTATGTCACTTCGCATTTTTTTGTTTTGTTTTTGTAACAGCAATAAATATTTTACATTTCATTTCAAATCCGAATCTGACTGAATGAAGAGAGAATACTCAGAATTTTTTTTCACACTCAGTCTTGAAAGCCTGTAAAGTTTGCTGCAACGATACTAATACACTGTTTGAAAAGAAATCCTTTGCGTCCGCGTCAAATATGCGAACAGGAAATATTCATTGATTCGACGCGGAGCGCCGAAAATTTTTTTCGTTTCTAGTCAGCCCCTAAAACGTCTAAAAATCAAGGAAATTTAACGTTTGACCAGCCAAAAAATTTGTGCAGATTGGCACAAACGCTCAAAATTTTCTGTGCCATTCCAAATTTTTTTGTGCCAAAAACCATGTTTTGGCAGAAAAAAACCACTGGATTTATCGTCCAACCCGAGATTTCATCATTCTACAGTAATTTTCAAGGAAACGTCACAAATTGTCCGCAAGGTTAAACATGGCCGCTAGAACAGAATTCCGACAAAAAATATCGTCACAACTAAAAATTCTACTAGATGATTCTATATTCTCATACAATGATTTTCCAAAGGCGACAAGATTTGTACCTCTAGTCATCAACATTTTTTATGCAGGGTAATACTGTAAAATTTTCACTCTGAAAAATGCCCAATTCTATTTGATAGAAAAGATTGAAAATTATAACAATGAATTGCTTTTTCTTTCAATTTGAGATGGAAATTATCAAATAATTTTTACATTTTAGAAATGTTTTCCAGTTTTTCTTGTAAAAATGATTGAAAAACAGAAAATTATAGCAAGAAATGGCGATCTTTTTCAAATTTTACTTCAAAACTGGGAGAAATTTTTTTGCATTTTGGAGAATTTTTCCAGCTCAATAGAAAATATAGCGAAAATTTGCGAGTTTTTTCTAATTTTATTTCTAAATTTTTGTATTTTGACAAAGTTTGCTAGATTTCTTCAATAGAAATGATGGAAAATTTTACTCAAAATTGCGGTTACTGTCAATTTTACGTCAAAATCAGGAAGAAATTTTCGCATCTCGAGAAAATTTTTCTGGTTTTTCTGCAATAAACAGAAAATATACACAAATAAATTACGATTTTTGCGAATTCTGGTTCAAAATTATGGAAAATTTTTCGCATTCTGAAGAAATTTTTCAGCTTTTTCTATATGAACGATATCTCAATTTGACATACAAATTATAATAAAATTTTTACTTTTCAAAAATGTTTTCCTGTTTTTTGTGAAGATGAAAAAAAGACAGGACATTATAGCAGGAAATCTCTACTTTTCTAGGTTTAACTACAATTTTTTGAGAACAATTCGCATTTTAAGAAAGTTTTTTTTGTGAAAATGATTAAAAAACGGAAAAGTTCTGCGGAAAATTCGCAGTACATTGATGCAATTGCAAACAAAATAATGGGATATATGCCAATTGGAACAACAACATGTTCACGAACTAACTAATGGAAAAAAATATTATTTAAAGGAAAAAACACATCGAACGTTTCTCGATGTTCCAATATTTTAGGTGGGTGGGTTTTCTTGGCAGGAACGATCCATTCATTGATCAAGTCATGATGAGAACGGTAAGGCCATCCAGCAATGATGGATAATCTTTTTTGCCCAGACAAACGTTTGATCGGCTCGAGTCCTACCAATAAGAAATATTGCAAGTTGGACACTTTGAGGGGCAATTTCCGGATTTGTTCGGCATTCTGGACGTCGACGGAAAAATAACGTAAATTTGGACATTGATTCAAAATGGTCGAACGATCCTGGGGAAACGGATTTATTAGCGTATAAATCTATACCTTCCAATCATACCTGGACGAATTATGTCGGCTTATCTGGTATCGGCCAGCCCAAAAGGTTGGTTGGTTACTGAATCGTTTTGATGATTGCCATGCCAAGCGAGGATAGGGATCCAGATGCATGGTAAATTTATCTTGTAGAAAATCGACAGAATACAATCTCTCAAGCATATTCAAGAATCGACACACTTTTTAGTACATACCAGTGTACTCAGTGGAAAACCTGGACAGTCAGAGGAAAAAATTATGCCTGGGAGATCTGGAAAAGGTTGAGAACTGGAATGAGTGCATTTTTGTGAGTTCTAACAGATCCCAATTTCCTGGTGCCTCGTACCGATTTTTATTAATCGGATTTGGCTCCGAACGCCACACTCCGAAAGTCAAGAACTATTATTCAATTAACATTTTATTCGATTCAATTTTTCTTATTTACTTGTTTTCTCACTCAATGAGTGTTATAAATCATGATAGACCCTCTTACGATTTTACGATTTGGTAAAAAAAAGGTAAATTTGAAAAAACAAGAAAATTTTGGGGAAATGACCCAAGAAGCCTCAGAATTTCACATTGAAAATTTGTGTCCGAGACAAACATTCTTGGCTTCGTCCAAGGATCTTTTTGATATCTTTGTTCAACGTACCAAAAGATGTCAGCATTTCCTGGCCGGAAAATGCTTCTCCAGGCGCTAAAATCAGAAAACACTGAACATTTTTTTGGCGCAGTTTCTACTTAATAATTCTTCAGAATGGTCCATTCAATATTTTCTCGTACTTTCTGGAACAAAAACCTTTGGAACTATGTTAGGGGTTCGACGTGAAAAAATATGAATTGTGGTGCATATTAAAAAACCAAAGTCTCAATTTCCCACTTTTTGTAAATATACTTTTGAATATGGGGCCGAGTCTGAATTTAAAAGCATCAGGGAAGTAATTTTTAGAAATTTCATATGTGAATGGAAGTTTTTCAAACTCATGAAAGTATGAGTATATTTTTCAATTTTAAAATGAGACATGTTTCTAAACAGAAAATAACGAACCTTATGTTTCTTGAAGTTATCGAGAAATTGATTTTCCAGCATGAATCTGCATTCTTCAATACTGCGTACTTATGTGCTATTATAATAGATGAACTCAAGTGCTATCAGGAACGGCGTGTTTTCCGCACAGTGCGGACTTCTTTGGGCTGTGCGGAAATTTTTTTTGGCATTTTTCCCGCAGAATATACATTTTTTGGGCGTTTCTACTGCTAGCATTGATAAAAAAGTACATTTTGGTACAATTTAGAAGAATTAACAATCTGAAATTTTTTCGACGCTCCGCGCCCGCAATTCACTGCGACTAAGTTGAAGCACAGTCAAAAAGAAGTCAAGTTTCATTTCTCAGTCATCCTTGATTGTTTCCATGAATCTGCGACGTCTCTGCTAGAATGAGTAAAACTCGTCACTTTATTTTGAGAACATAATTTTCATGATTAATATGAATTTGTTGATTTTTCCCACATTTCTCCATACATTTATTTGATACCATCTTTTTTCCAGGGAAAATCTTGACTGAGAGTATCACAAATTATCCCTAGAATACATTTTCCAACATTTCAATAACTCGTGTGTTCAAAAATTCTCCAGTGTTAAGGCCGATGTATAGTAATCCATAATCCTGTTCCTTAATCCTGAGTTCCTGATCCGATAAGGATCAGGAAAGGATAGGACCAGGTAAAGTCGTCCTTAACGTCCCTAAATTTAAGGATCGGGACGACTACATGACAAATATTTTACAGTAAGATTATATATTGAGATGCGTAAGTTGTAAAAATGAAGACTACACCAGACAGTAGGTTTTATACATTTTATTGATCTTATACATTATTCTGATTATTTTTTGTTTTCGTTCACGTTGCACATGTTTACATAGATACGTTTACATTATTTTGTTTCGGTGTTTTTTGTTCATTTGTCATATTGCAATGCCCCCTTAATTAATTTAAAATTTTAAAATTTTCAGTTTTGAATTTTATATTTTTTTGATATTTTTTTATTTGAAATTTTAAAATTTTTACTTTTGAATTTTAGATTTTTTTGAAATGTGTTTGTTTGAAATTTTAAAATTTTTTGATTATAAATTTTTAAAGTTTAAATTTTTGAAGTTTAAATTTTTAAATTTTAAATTTTTAAATTTTAAGTTTTTCAACTTAAAATTTTTTAATTATAATTTTTTAATTTTAAATTTTTTAATTTTGAATTTTTGAATTTTGAATTTTCTGATTTAAAAAGTTTTCAATTTAAAATGTTAAAATTTTCTTATTTTAAACTTTCATTTTTTTAATTTTAAATCTTAAATATTTTAATTTTAAATATTCTGATTTTAAATATTTTAATTTTAAATATTTTAATTTCAAATATTTTAATTTTAAATTTTTTTAAATTAATTAAGTTTGGCATTAAAATTAATTAATTTTTTAGAAAGTTAATTTTTTAATAAATAAAAACGCTCTAATCAATCAACAAAAGCCGCAAATCTGCCATTTTGTTGTAAACAAACATGGCTACAGTATTACAAGGCGCTGTAGTTGCAAAGTATTGCATTTGCGTAAAGTGCGCATATTTCACCGAAAAACATGAAAAATCTATTTCTCAGCTGACTACTCTATCTTATCTGGTAGCGAATTCTTAGTTTTTGCTAATTTCACTTCATTTTACATTCCAATTACCGGAAAATGTAACTAGGATTATGCGCAGGCTAAATCCGTTTCGCATTTGATGAGTATCTGAAGCCTGTAGCTTTCCCGATCTTTAAAAAGTACGGAAGGCTTGTACTTTGTTCCCAACGTCAGGAAAGCCGATCCTTTCCCGATCAGGAAGACATCGGGAACACCTTTCCTTATCAGGTCGGGAACGCTACCCCGATCCTGATTCCAGGATTACGGATTGCGTCAGGATCGAAAATTTAGGGAACGAGCTTTCCTGACTCAGGAAAGGCCATTTTTAAGGATCGGGATGACTATACATCGGCTTTACGTACCAGAAAACTTGAACGTGCATGGTTTTCATGAATTGAAGTTCCTCATCCCATTTATCAATTGGTAACCTCTGGTTATTCGGTTCGGATTTTGATGGAAACTGAGATTTTTTTCTCATTGGGAAATGATGAATACATGATTTTCAATTGAAAACGTAAAGATTTTATTTTAGGGATAAGGGTTGAAAAGACTCATTTCCCAACGTTCTAGAACATCGAAATCTAGAAATTGAATCAGTTTCAAAATCAATTGAAATCTATAAATCTTCAGCTCTAATCACAGAAATGACAGCTGTTACTATTAATTTTACTGAATCAATCTAAAATAATATTTTTGAGCTGGACAATTTTACGCATTTTTAAAATTCGTGTGCAGAAAAATTTGTGAATCATTTCTGCAAGGCTCGGATGAAAGCGTGCGGAAAAAACCATGATCCAGAAGAAGGTTCGTGCACGTACAAAAAATTTTTGGCCAACCTTTGTACATGTGCAAAACGGCTAGTACAAATAAAATGCCGGAGCTGCACCTATTTTTGAATTATAAACAAGATAATAACTAGATTGGGATCAAGCCTTGCGCACCCTGACGAATTCATGAGGATCGAAATCAATGGTCCACCAATTCAAAATTTCAATCCAAAAAATATACTGCTCAATGAGCCAGTTTGCGAAGTGATAATCCAACCACATGAGCAAAAACTGAATCATGACATAAAAATATAAATAATCGCCTGCTTAAGCAAATACCTGTAATTAGGGGGCCCCAACTTGGTCGAACTCTATACCCAAAAGTTGCCCCCCTAACACGGAAAAATTTGCGAAAAAGTAGCTTTTTGGTCTTTTTTGGGAAAATTTTCAACTTTTTCAGGATTTTTAGGAACCCCTAAAATTTTAGGAAGTTTTTGGACCCCCATCCCAAAAATTTGGCGTTAACCCCATCAACTGGTCGGACCTCATCACCACTAAGTCATGCCTAAATGCTTCGCTGGATTTCATTGGTGGTCGGTGATCCTTCTTTAATTTATTGGTTTCCTTTCCTGGATGTTTGATTGATTTCTTTTTTGCTGATTGCTTGATTCTTAAGTTAATTACCAGCAAATTATAATTACTATTATTACCTTTATTCATGTCTAATCATCCAACTAACAAACAACTTACATTGATTTCCTTGTTGGTTGGTTGATCTCCCAGAGTTGGATTTTGGTTTATTCCCAGATTAGTGGTTAGTTGATTGATTCCATGATTGGCTAATTAGTTGGTTCATTGATTCCCTGGTCTATTGATTCTCTGATCGGTTGGTTCATTGATTTCCTGGTTGATTGATTGATGCCTCTGTCGGTTAGTCGGTTGATTCGTTGATTCTCTGGTTAGTTAGCTGATTCCCTGGTTAGTTGGTTGATTTCCTGATTGGTTGGTTCATTGATCCCCTTATTGCTTGATTGGTTGGTGCATTGATTGACAGGTTGGTTGGTTGGTTGATTCTCCAATTAGCTAGTCGATTGGTGCATTGATTGCTTAGTTGGTTGATTCATTGATTCTCTGGTTAGTTGGCTAATCCCCTGGTTGGTTGGTTGATTTCCTGGTTGACTGGTTCATTGATTCCCCGACTAATTGGTTCACTGATTCCCTGACTGATTGTTTGGTTAGTTGATTTTATGGTTGATTGACTGATTCCCTGTTTGCTTGGTTGACCTTTGGATTCTTGATCGCATTTTCTTGGTTAAAATCGGTTCACACACACAAAACATGATCTGGTGCTGCGAATCAAGTCATCTGGTACATAGGTCGCTTCATATGGCACCAAGTTGCATCCAGTTCAACCCATTGTCCAGGTATGCTTCCAATGAAGAGATGGACCGCATCATTTTCAAAGCTGCAGCATCATTTGTTGACCAATTCAGACTGAAAGAAAATTTAAGAATTGAAAAACAGTTCAGCATCATAGCCCATCTATTACCTACTCAGAAAAAGACATCAAAATCGATTTTAAAAAAACAGTTTTATAAAAAAATCTATTTCTAATGTTTGTTAAGATATCAAGGGCGAAATATTTTTCAGCAACGAGGTTCAAAACTCAATAAAATAAACATTTTTAGACAGCTAACCACCTTCAATGAACGATTCAGATGTCATGTGTCGCACGACCGTACATCACCCCTTCCTAGCAATCACAACACTGGCTCGGTAGTTCAATCGGAAGAACACTGCACTATAGTCAAAGAGACCCCGGGTTCGAATCCCGGTCGAGCATTATTTTTCGAACAGTGTTTGGCGATGGTTACGATGGCAACGCATTTACCCATTATGTGTCTTGGCGAGGCTTGGATTGGTCCCACATTGGTCGGCCGCAGAACCTGCATCTTCAATGGATGAGGTCGTCCTTCTTTCAAGGGGGAATGCCACATGTCCCATGGCCGTACATCACCCCTTCATAGCAATTGCAACACTGGCTCGGTAGTTCAATTGGAAGAATGCTGCACTATAGTCACAGAGACCTGGGTTCGAATCCCGGTCGAGCATTATTTTTCGAACAGTGTTTGGCCATGGTTAGGATGGCACCCATTACGTGATGTCACCATGCCCACATGCTGCCATTGTGTGTTTTCCACTGAACCCGTAGACTTGATGTTTCACGCACAAGTCAGGGCCCCACACTCAGATATTTGTGATGGGCACTGCTGCACTCGCTCAGGCGATGCAGGGCTGTGCAGTTGGTGGTAGCGCATGCTATCACCCGGTGGGACACATGTTACACAGATTAAAAAATAGCAAGATGCAGGTTTTTTAGCAGTTAAAAACATGCAAATTGTGGTAATAATCCACATGACAGGTGAATGACGGGCAATACACCATAGTTTATGTTACTTTTCTTACTTTTCGGCAAATAGTCGTTTTTCAGTTTCAAGTAGCTATACTTATTAATTTAGCCGATATCACTATAATTAGCAGAACTGGAACTTACAATTTCAATTTCCTTAATTCGCTGATCTTTTCAATATCATCGGAGTACAACCCGTTGTTATTTATCCAAAAGTACTTTAAATTAACCATTTTTGATATTTCGTTGTGAATAAACGACTGTACGTCATCTGGCGCCGGCAAATAGTCTAATTTGAAAATTTCAATTCGATCGTAAAGGGGAAATTTGTCGAAAAGTGTGCAATAAAATGCCAAATTTGTGGCGTAAACTTTCAAAAAAAATTCTTTCAACAGGGGACTATGGGATAGTAGAAAAGCAACGAATTTTGCATGACCTTCGGATCACAGTCAACCTTAATATTTTGAAAAGAAGGGAAATATAAATTTTTTATAATCCTATGATAAAATAAATCGGAATCTTCATCGACCTGGGTGTGACGAATGCACAAAGACAAACTTTTCCATTTTGGCAACCGCATCAACTTTCCGACCAGCTGTAGATTATCATGTGATACTGTACAAACCTTCTAAATAAAAATTAACATCCAACAATGCATACAATTGTTCATAATCTGCACTGTCCATTGTTCTATATAATCTCAGTGCAAAATGAGTCAAATGTTGACATGATGATAAATCAATCCAAAAGTTTTGATGAATCTTCAATTAGGTCAAGGCGGAATGGCCAATAATAACTTGAATTATCCTGTCTCGCGCTTGATTCTTGACTTTTTTCTTTCCGCAAATAGCTGCACTAAGTTGCTTCAAATTGCGTGCATTTTCCACAAAACTCAATGTACATTTCCAGCCGAATATTTCGATAAAATTCCAATCAATGTCTAAACATGTCAGTTTTTCTAAACTAGGAAGAAGGATAAGGAAATTTTTCTTAAAATTCCCAAGTATAAATGGATCAGGCGAGAACCCCATTTTTTCATGAGCATGAAAGACAAGACCTTGTGCAAATTTTTTAAACGAAGCAGGCCCGAACAATATGCACGAATTTTTGCCATAATTTTTGTCCAGGAAACACTGAACATTCGATCAAAATCAAAGCATTCTAACCGATGCAATTCTCATTCGACGCAACTTTTGAAATTTGGACTCAATTGGACTTTCAAGATTTGGACTTTCAAGATCATCGTAATAATGATGACTTCGTCCATATTGATGAAGCGATCAATGGAAATTCTAAATACATTAATAAAAAGAGAACTTCATTTGCAGATCAGAATGACATGCACAAGGCGGGTTGAGGGTAGAACCTTCTATCTGAGACCCTACACACCCGCTGGCCAAAAAAAAATCGTCAAACACCACACTGAACTTTCTCTAGACAGCTCTTTTGATTATTTTTATGCATATTTTGAATAAAAAATATGCTCGTGCAACTTTTTTTTGTTTTTTTGCTCGCTGACCAGTAGAGACGTATCGGGTCCAAAATGTTAAGAATATCGGGTCCAGTTCCGGGTCCAAAATTTTGAGTTTTGTAAAAAACTTGAAAATTTCGAAATAACATGAAAGAGTCATTTGAGGCTTTTTCGGCACCCTCCTATTAGGTGCCACCAGGGTTTTTTTTGGTTTTTTCTACGTAGGCCATTTGGCTCATAAGGTCAAAATTTTACAGGTCAGCGGGAATTCCAACAAGCCAAAATTAAAAAGTTTGTAAATAAATGTGGCAGTGAAAAACAATGTTTTTTTCAACAAATTTAGTTGAAAACACTCTTCGAAATCACAGTAGAAGCCCACATCACAGATCAATAATTTTTAATACATTCGTAATCACACACTGAATAATAAGGCTCACAAATGAGATCACTCATTATTCAAATCAAGGATTAGGGATTTTTTGCACAAGCCAGATTGATCTGTTACTTGGGGAAAAATTTGGTTGCACAGATTTTTAGTTGCTCAATCTAAAATTGAATTCGCTCAATTTCATCAGAAAAATGATTGAAAAACACTTTCCTTGTATTTCATTCACATCGCGTCAGTTCCTGACTTTTAAAATTGAATTTCTTGAGTTTTAAGTGAGAAATCAAGAGTCTAGCCAAAGTAACTTGTTCGGTGCCCAGCGCCGAAAAATTTTGATTTCCAGGACTCTAAAATGTGGGAAAATGCATTTTCTCAGCATATTCTACAGCAACTGACGATGACTGATCATGATCTTTTTACCATTTGATTGGCGGAAGAGGTCAAACATTTTACATCCATTTTGGATCTTATATATTTGGAGCCAGTAATTTAGCAATCACAGTTATTTATCAAAAGCGATTGTTTACATGATCTATAATATGAAGAAGCGCGATAGGTATTTGACTTCAGACTTGATCTCTGGCGCTTAGCACTGAAAGAAATATTTTAGATTATAATATTCTATAGCGTTGAAAAATGCACACTTTTAATATCTTTTTCCTGCATGAAGGGTCAATTTTTTCAAAGAATTCAACGTGTTTTCTGTGGGGCAACTAAAATTCAAAAATTAGGCAAGCAACAGTGAATCTGAATGGCTTTTTCAAATAGCAATAACCTCTGCTATTTCCCATGCTAAGCCAAAGCTATAATTTCTAAAGCGCTACAAAACGATTTTGTGAAAACTATGTAGAAAAATGCTTGAAAATACGTGGAAAAAACAATCTAAGATCACACAATCATGAATAACATGCTGGTTTCTGAAAGCTATAAGCATAAGCTACGATGACCTTTTCTGACCGTCAGATTAACTATAGCTGCAAGCTTTCATTTTGAACTCGGCCACACATTTTGTTTCAAGTGAAAAAACCACCGGCCACTTCAATGCTAGGGAACTACTGCTCAGACGCCTGTATTGCACACTGTAAGAGTACAAAATGCTTATATTGACTTAGCTATCCAGTAAAAAAATAATATATTAAACAAAATTAAAAAAAATATTTGTCGACCTTTATTTGGAACATTGCTGTGAATCTTTTTCTTCTTGTGCATAATACTTGCACTCGACATGCAGAATTCATAAATAAACATGACTATTTCGGAAAAATCTCCAGGTTTTGTGTATGGATGTGTAGAAATGCCACTACATAACTGCTAACAACCTAGTGGAATTATTTTTAAATCTGAATTTTTTAAATTAAGAAAACAGTGGATTGGAGGCCAATTACCGGGAGCGAATTGTCCGTATCCCATAGTTCATACTGTACTCCTTTTATCTTATCAACCAGACAAAGAATAATTTCTCTGGTTGATAAGGTCAAATTAGTACAGTATGAATGTATACTGACGTAAATAGTTTCAGATATGATGTTTGTTGATACTGCCTAATAGTTTATTTGCACTATGATCCATTGATTCAAGAATGATCAATGTAGTGCTCAAAATTTTGACAAATGCAACTTTACTCGAAAAATTAGCAAATCAACTTTAATGATCTTGGATTGATTGGAAATACTTATTATCAAGTCAGTACGATGAAGAAAAATTTATCGAATACAGCCAACGTGCATTCCATAATTTTAGATGGCATTTTGGCTTCGACCAATTTTGGGATAATTTTGATGTCAAATTGAGAGAAATAGCAATTGATTGCCCTAATTTTCAATCGTTTCTATAAAGAAAAACCTGAAAAATTTTTTCGAATTGCGAAAAATTTCCCATAATTTTGAAACTTAAATTCAGAAAAATCGTAATTTATTTGCGTAGAATTTTCTGTTTTTTAATCTTTTTTACACAAAAAAACCACGAAAATTTCCTCAAGATGCAAAAGTTTTTCCAGATTTTGACGTAAAATTGGCAGAAAAAAATTTTGACGTAAAATTGACAAAAAATTCGGCTAATAAGTTCTTATTGTTTTATTTTAGATGGCAGTTTGGCTGTGACCCTACTGCGTCGATCATTTCAAAATAAATAGTGAATAATTCAAGCATTCACTCAAGTAAATTTTTCTATAAATTTTTGATCATCAATCTTTCTAGCAAATTATTCATATAAATTATCAGATATTCAGGGTGTTTTTCTGCAGGTACACTACCCGGCGAAACTAACCCTCAAAAATTCGCGTCCAGAATTTTTTTCAGCAAATGCACAAAGATACTGGATATGTCATTTTTTTCTTTCTAGTATGTGTGCTAAAGATATTTGCGCCTGTTCTTTCAGTCACAGGATGCAAAGTCTATTATTCCCAACATTTGGCTAAGCATACTGTATATGCACATTATTTATATTCATGCATCATGATAATGGAAATAATATTGATCACGATTTTCTCCATGTCCGGCTGAAATATCCGAAAATTATTCATCATGAAAGTCATGAAAGTGTGGTGAACAAGTGTGATCATGAAAGTGTGGTGAACAAGTGTGACCATTACTAAGTGTGGAAAAATTTAAACGAGAAATAATTCATTAAAGAGATTGCACATGAATATTTCATAGTGTACTGAATGTGAACATGAATTCAAGACCAAATCACTACAAGTTCTTCAGTTTTACCATTTTTTCCCTCACAAATTACTATTTTTATTTTGGTGCGATACAATTTCTCTCTCATGAAGAGAATTATTTATACATGGAATGAAAAACAAAAGATTACTGTACATTATGCACAAAAAATTTACTGAGCACTTTTATTCCCCGATTTTCGTAGGAAAGCATCAACTGCTTTGTGGCATGTTCTCCAAAGGTCAGCATATTTTTCGTTTGTTTGGGGTGGAAAACAAGTCATAACAGTTTCTTTGATATGCTGAATACAATGGTTCTTTTCCTTGCACACCCCATACATTATTGTTCATTAATTCATGAGGTGTATATAGCTTTTGTAACATTTTTGTACAAAATGAATGCTGTTTGTCTAATAAGTCCAATTTCGCTTTGAGAAAGGAAATTTTGGATCGTCATTGTTTGAGGTACCTGTACCGATGGCGAACAAAAGACGGTTGAAGCAGGTGGAGGTTGAGTAATTGGCATATAAATGGGATAATAGTCATCTTCATTATGGTAAAAGTCGGCCAGAGCGTCTGTTAGAGAGTTGGCCGCTATTGGAGGACTGTTGTGATTATTGGTTGTTGTACAGGGAATTGTGAGCGTGTTTCTCATCTCGTTGAAAATATTCAAAATTTTCGTATTAATTTGAATCATTTCTCTACTAGACTCGTTCAAAATTTTCCGACAAAGCTTTTGTATTTTCTGCAGATATTTTAGTGTACTCCAAAATTTCTTTCATGATATTTTTCGTTTCAATCAGATTTGAATTTACTTGCTTCAATAAATCCTCTGATACCAATGCTGATTTTGAGGGAATGAAAGTCGAGTTTTCGATCAGACTTTTGTAGGCACCAAAGACTGATAAAGCCAGGTTAGAGTCATCACTGAAAGTTGATGCTGGTGGGCTACCTGTAGAAGGAAGCGAATTTTAAATTAAGCCAGTAATGCTTCTTATGAATTGATAAATGATAAACAAATCCAGTTTTATGGTTTCATATTTTATTTTTTAATGCACAATTGCAGCAAGTCAAAGATTGTTGTTTCATGAGAATTTACATGGAAATTTATCAGTTTCATGTGGAAATGTTAAACATTTTGAAAGAAAGAATTGCACTGGAACCCCTACATTTTTTATGCTCTGTGTGTGTATTTACCTATTGATTTAAAATATCAACACAAGGCATAATGTACTAAGTATACTTCTGTTTTCGGCGTAAAATTTTGTGTCTACTCGAATTTTTTCTTGCAGGTTTTAATTGGTTAAGCTAATGATTTGGTTGATGATGTGCATTTTGATGGATACTGTAACTTGTGACACGAATTTTTAGCCATTTAAAATATAATATTATTACTGAAGGGTTATTGAAATACGAATTTTTAATTCACAAACTTGACTCATGAATGTGCTGCATGTACATAAGGCATCATTTTCAACACAAAATGAAAATGTAAAATATTGCAAATGCCGGTACTCCCCATTTTTCCCCATACATTTTTTTCCATTTTATATTATCCATCGTTTCCTTTATTATGTTATACTCTTATTTCAGTTCTCATTTCTTTTTTAGAAGAAACATTTTTCAGGGATCTTTGCACAAATTGTTACTTTTGTGTGGAATCATTTTCGAGTGTTCCAGAATATCCGAATCCCAAAAGAACTGTCGTCGAGCTACGCACCGGATTGCTTACTTTATTTTTTATCTCCAAAACTGAGAGAATTGGGTTTTGAAAGCTTAAAACTGATGTGAATAGAATGAAATTCGAGAAAACTAGCTTTAGCATTTCTGATGAAGTTAAGCAAATTTTTTAATCTAAGAGCGAGCAGCCAAAATGTTTTCCCAAGATGCAAAAATGATCATGTCTACTTCCATTTCCGAATCAACCATCAACAGTTTCTATCAATTGATTTATGTTGTCTTTT
This sequence comes from Romanomermis culicivorax, assembly GCA_963922205.1. Taxonomy (NCBI): domain Eukaryota; kingdom Metazoa; phylum Nematoda; class Enoplea; order Mermithida; family Mermithidae; genus Romanomermis; species Romanomermis culicivorax. The sequence continues at coordinate 672,101 of CAWUHX010000004.1, read as the reverse complement.
TTTGTAATCATTAGTAGTCAGTATTTCCCTGAAAATTGAGATTTCTCATTCAATTTCTCTCTGGCGGCTCAAACCTGTTTTTGAGGTAGCCGCCAACTTGGTAGAACCTTATACACAAATGTTGGAAGTTCGGACTTGGGATGTCCCCCAATTAAAATTTTTTTCTGGTTTGAAAACCAGGGGCCAAATCTCTAAGCCTAAATTTTTAGGGGCCAAATGAAATTTTGGGAGCCAAAAATTTTTGATTGAAGAATATTGTAACACACAGTAATGTATAATTTAAATTATATAGATACTCAATCAGTTGATATGTGTTAAAAAAATTACCCTTCCAAATTTCCAACCAGCAGCGTTTTCAGTTACAGGCTTTTTTCTACATATGTATGCAAAGTTCGGCCGACTTTTCTTTTTAGGCAAAGAAAATATTATCCAAGAAACATGATATTTTGTTAATTTTTACACAAATTTTCTTCCAAGATAGCACTTGAGTTCATTTCCTCCTGACTCAAAAGTATAGGGTTTGAAAATGCAGCTGCTGTTCTTATTGTTCTGTTGTTTCCTATATCTTTCCTATGCTACACAACGAAATTTTTCTTCTAGATTTTGACACTCTAAACACTGGAAAATCAATTCAAGGATAGCTTTTTCAATAAACGTACAACGTTGGAGAAAATGTATCATTTTACAAGTTAAAAAATATGTCCATACTTTCATAAGTGTGAAAAATTCAAATTAAACTTGAAATTTATGAAAATTACCTCCATTATGATCATGAATTCAAACTGGACTCCATATTTAAAATGAGTTACTAAAAAATTAACCCACAAATTTTTCAATTTTATTTGGATTTCGATTTCCTTCCACAGTAACATGCACTGATCACTTAGACATTAGTGTGCCAAGTTGTATCTGCATATCTTACAGAGAAAAAATTCGGCGATGTTTCAAGTGAAATTAGCCACAGTTACCCCACTTTACCTTATGTTTTTTGGGAAAAATTTCGTCTTTTTTCCACCCCCCCCCCCAAATTCGGATTTACCCCCTTCCCCAACTGGTCGTAGGTCTTACAGGTATGGGTATAATCTTAACTAGTTTGTATCAGACGCGGCCGTTAGCATATCTACTTCGACTTACTAATTAATGCTCAACAGTTTCCATTAATTAGCTCGTTTCATTTTCTAATTGCTAACAGACCATTATGTCGCCCAAAATTGAGATTTTTCATAAATTCTCTCAATTTTCCCTCTCGATGCTTGGAATTTTTTAAACGTTTGCAACCCGAACTTTTGCGTTTATTGAGGATGGAAATTGAAGACATCATTCTAGACTGCGATTTTAGAACTTCTATTCATGAATATCTGATATAGGGTATATGGTTGGCCAAGTTGGGGGGGTCTCCCCCAACCCCTCCCCAAGTACAGGTATGTATAATGTGGAAAAAATCTGAAGTGTGGAAAAATTTTTTTGTGGATTATGTTGTACATCACTTTTGATATTGTCAATAATTGCCAGATGGCAGACCAATTTGAAAGAGTATCAAGATCTTGTTGAAGAATAATAAAATTTGTTGAGACATTGAAAATTTTTAGATCATCTGCAAAAAGAAAAATTTCACTTTTGATATTGTAAATAATGTCATTTATGTACAAAAGAAACAAAGTTGGACCTAATACACTACCTTGGGGCACACCACTAGACATTTTGAGCTGAGATGATAGGGAGTTTCCAATTTTGACCCTTTGAAATCTATTCTTAAGAAAATTTGATATCTAGCCTAAAAGGGGACTAGAAAGACCATACTTAGAAAGTTTGAGAAGGAGCTTAGAATGGGAAACTGAGTTAAAGGCCTTGGCAAAGTCAATGTACACCATGTCTTAAGGAGTGTCCTTTGTCCACCTGATTTAGCCATGAGTTTTTACACTTGAGTAACTGTAGTTCGCAGGATCTATGTTTTAGGAAACCAAACTATTGATATGCTAAAAGGTTATGCTGATGAAGGAAACTTAAACTTTTATTATTAATAATTTTTTCCATAATTTTGTATGGGACTGAACATAGGGAAACAGGACGTTATATCAGTTATACAACTGTTGAACCATGTTTCTGTACAGAAAATTCTTACAGACACAAAAAGTAAGAATTTCAGAAGATTTAAAACTGAAATTCTTACTTTTTGTGTTTCCGAAAAAAGTCGAAATTTTTCCCAAAAAAGGCCAAAAAGCATACACTTGTTTGCAAGTTTTTTAATTTTTCCGAACTGGGGGGGGTGGGTGATGTTGGGTATATGGTTGGCCAAGTTGGGGGGGTTTCCCCCAACCCCTTCCCCAAGTACAGGTATGTATAATGTGAAAAAATCTGGAGTGTGGAAAAATTTTTTTGAGGTTTTTCCACAAATGTGGAAGAAAAATTTTAGGTTTTCATTCCATATTGAAAAGATGCATTTTGGGGCATTTTAAAAGATCCAAATCATTATTATTTATTACTGAGCTCAGGTGCAACTTTCAGCATGTCTACCTTCACTTACCATTCAATTTTTGATAGTTTTTATCATCCTGAACGTATTATTTCATGTTTATTTGGCGATCATGCTTGCATATTATATCTTTATATTTAATGAAGATTCGTGATAATGAAGGATAATGAAATAAAGTAGATTTTAATTCATTAAAAAAATTATATATTTTCTAGTGCGCAATTAAAAAATGTCATTCTAGCTAATGTCCATATGAATCTTTTAATGATCAAGATATTATGGATAAATAATAGTTTGATCTTATATCTTTTTGCCATCTTAAAAAAAATCGACTTTTGTTTGATAAAAAGATTTTCAGTTCAAGGAGAAATTCTTGCTGGTCGAAAAATCCAAATTCCTGCTTGATTGTCTAGTTTTCGAATTGTAGTCTGCCCAACTGAAAATTTATTGAAATCGTTTCATTGCATTCTAGAATATCGAAATTCCAAAAATCGGAGAAAACGAATTTTAAAAGTCGAAAACTGGAGCAAATCAAATGTAATACAAGAAAACTAATTTCCCCAAGTTGCACATTTCGACCCTGCCTGTATAGAAAATTTTGGGAATAATTATTTTCTATCTGACAAAGCCAGTATTATATGCACATCTTAATGGCCGTTTAGTAGAAGTAGATATATCTGCTCCCATTTGCTAATTAACCCTCAACAGTTTCAATCAGTTACATTGTCTTATTTTGTAAAATTGAGTTTTTTCTTAAATTTTCTCTCTTGAAGCTCATACATGTCATTGAGGTAGTCCCCAATGTCACGAAACTCTACACACAAATGTTGGGACGTTCGGCAACTCGAAAAATTTGATAAAAAGTGGCTATTTTGGCTTTTTTCCATATATTTTTGAAATTTTCAGCCTTTTTCATAATTTTCTGAGACTTTTGTGACACCCTAAATATTTCAGAATTTAGGGACACCACCTCAAAATGTTGGGTTTATACCCTGCACAACTGGTCCAACCTCATGCCGATAGGGTTTTTCTGCACTGCTTGTTCGGCATTTTGAGATTAAATGCGGAAATTGGTCAAAAAAATTTCCGCACCCACATTAAAAATCACTAAAAGCATTAAAAAGTTTCCGTTTTCTGCATGACCCGAAAAAATTCGCACTGCATGGAAAAAAATCCCTGCATGCAGGCAGTGTTTTTTTGTACTTTACATACAAAATGGTCCAGAGTACAAAAGACAGCCCACATATTAGATCAGTCATTATATATTCAAATCAATCATCAGAGTCATTTTTTTAAAAAGCCAGGTTGCCATATGCAACCTGAGGAAAAACTTTGGCTGCACAGATACATTTTTAGTTGCTCATGCTAAAATTTATAAACCTGCTTAGTTCGATCAGAAAAGTGATTTTTTCAGGCCAGATAGAGGTGCTCAGGTTCTCAGGTAGGCGGATTTACCTCCCCTGACGTGCATGTGTAATTATACCTACAAGCAGCGTGAGGCGCCAAAAAATTTTGAGATTTTGTCCTTTTTATGTCCACCAAAACGCATTTTTTCAGTTTTGAATTCGCCAAAATTTTTTCCACAATGAGAGCCATACTCAAAATCTTTTTGCTCTTTCCCAAATTTTTCCTAAAACACCTCATTTGAGGAAAAAAACGGTGATTGAAACATCATCAGTTTGAGAAATTGATAGATACTACCGGTTGAATACAGACATGCATGGCAAGAATTTTCCAGGGGAGGGTCCATGGACTATTTTCCTAGGGGGTAGGGGGGGGGTGGGCAAAAAAACAAAAAAAGTTCAATAAGCCTGTTTTCATACAAAATATGCACAAAAATCATGAATGAAAAAAGTTCAGGGGGGTGTTTTGACGATTTTTTTGGCCAGAGGGGTGGCCAGGGTCCAAGGTATGGGGGTTTACCCCCCCCCCCCTATGTGTAACCCAAATTATCTATTTTTTCCTTCTCATTTCTTATTTATTTTCATACTTCATTTTTTCTTTTCGTTTCCAGCCTATTTTTTCTTCTCATTTCCTAATTATTTATATTCATTTTTATTTTCTATTTTTTTTTTTGTTTTTTGCTCCATTACCTTTATTGATTCTTCATTTTTTTCTCTTTCAATTTAAATAAATTTTTTATGCTCATTTTTAACCCGATTGTTTCTTATTTACTTTTTTCACGAATTTTAGCTTTTTGATTTTTATCTGGTTTCTGCATCATCATCATCTGGAGAAAAAGTTGCTTCTTTTGTTCAGATATTTAGAATCTGAATCGATCACTTTATTCATGTGGAGGACGTCGTCATTATTACGGAAGTCTTAAAGTATTTCGACTTCGAAGAATTATGCATAGCAGAGCGAATAAATCCAAATTTCAAAAGTTGCGTCGAATGGGAATTGCATCGGTTAAAATGCTTTGATTTCGATCGAATGTTCAGTGTTTCCTGGACAAAAATTATGGCAAAAATTCGTGCATATTGTTCCGGCCTGCTTCGTTTAAAAAATTTGCACAAGGTCTTGTCTTTCATGCTCACGAAAAGATGGGATTCGCGTTCACCTCATCCATTTATACTAGGGAATTTCAAGAAAAATTTCGTTATCCTTCTTCCTAGTTTAGAAAAACTGACGTGTTTAGAAATTGATTGGAATTTTATCGAAACATTAGGGAATGTGCATTGAGTTTTGTGGAAAATGCTCCCAATTTGAAGCAACTTGGTGTTGCTATCGTACATGAAATATCTAATGAACTACGAGAGAAAATTAATAAAGTTGTTATTGGCCATTCCGCCTTGACGAAATTAAAAGTTGTTCAGCGTTACGATTCATGGATTGATTTATCATCATGTCGAAATTTGACTCATTTTGGACTGGAATTATATAGATCAATGGACAGTGCATATTATGAACAATTGTATGCATTGCTGGATGTTAATTTGAATTTAGAAAGTTTGGACATTACTACAGTATCACACAATAATCTTCAGCTGGTCGAAAAGTTGATGAGGTTGCCAAAATTGAAAAGTTTGTCTCTACATATTTCCACTGGAGATTCGGATTTACCTTATCACAGAATTATCAAAGATTTGTATTTCGTTTCTTTGCAAAATATTGAGGTTTACTGTATAGACTCGGAAAGTCACGCAAAATTCGTTGCTTTCCTACTATCCCGTAGTCCCCTGTTGAAAGAATTTTCTTTGAGATCATACCACGAAAATTTGGCGTTTTATCGCATTATTTTCGACAAGTTTCCCCTTTACAATCAAATGAAAATTTTCAGACTAGTGTATTCGCCGGAGCCAGATGTCGTTTATTTACAACGAACTGTCAAAAATGGTTAATTTAAAGCACTTTTCGATAAATCGTAACAACTTTTACTCCGATGATATTGAAAAGATCAGCGAATTAAGGAAATTAAAATTGTAAGTTCCAATTCTGCTAATTATATTGATATTGGCTAAATTTTTGTTTCGTGATGAAGGGCCGAAAGAATAAATTTGTCTTTCGTCTTGTTCAGAAAATCATGGTGATCATTTTTCATCTATGCTGTATCAGCAAAAACGATTCCTGAGAGCGTGAAATGCTGCTGAAGGGTGACCAATTTCAACCCATGAAACAAAAAATGCGTGACTTTGTGATAAAATTAACATAAATGAGCAGGAAGAAGCCTAAAGGGTGACTTTTCTTGACTTTTCCAACAAAACGAAGCAGAATTCAATGAACACAACATCACTGAACCGAAGCGAAATTTTCGTTCGGTTGGAGGTTACCCTTGGTCACTTTCTAGAAAATTGTAGTCATCCTTTGCGATTTGCGAGGTGCATTTTTAAGCTGAACTTTTCAAACTGCTGGCGTTCCGTTCTGTTCCCTCGAAAAAGACAAGCATAAATTACCCTTAAGCCTAAGAACTAGCTACTTGAAACTGAAAAACGACCATCTGCCCAAAAGTAACATGAACTATGATGTATTGTCTGTCATTCACCTGTCATGTGCATCATTACTACAATTTGCATATTTTTAACTGCTAAAAAACCTGCATCCTGCTATTTCTTAATCTAAATCGATCGTTGAAGGTGGTAAGCTGTCGAAAAATGTTCATTTCCTTGACTTTTGAACCTTGTGCTAAAAAATATTTCGTCCTTGATATCTTAGCAAACATTTCGTCCTTGATATCTTAACAAACATCTTAACAAACAATCGATTGCAATGCCTTTTTCTGAGTAGGTATGCTAACACACTGTCTATGTTGCTGAACTGTTTTTTAATTCTTAAATTTTTTTCAGTCTGCGTTGGTCAGCAAAGCATGCTGCAGCTTTAAAAATGATGCGGTCCAACTCTTCTTTGGAGGGTATGAATTTATACAACAATAAATTTGCTTCCCCAGAATCGTTCGACCTCATTTTGGATCAATGTCCAAATTTACGTTATTTCTGCGTCAACTTCCTGAACCTGAATGCCGAACAAATCCGGAAATTGCCCATCAAAGCGCCTAACCTGCAACGTTTCCTACTATGCACGTATTCCTATTCCGATGTTTCTTAATAGGTTTAATGTTTCTAATTTAATGTTTTAATGTTTCTTAATAGGCGAGTGTTCAACGAGGGACTTATCCCCAATCAAAGACGCTTTAACATACGCAGTTCAAAATTTGCCTTATTTACGTCAATTATTCATTCCTGAGGTGCTGTACAATTCATTGTTAGGACTCGAGCCGGTGAAACGTTTGTGCAGGCGAAAAAGATTATCGATCATTGCCCACTGGCCTTGCCGTTCTCATCAGGACTTGATCAATGAATGGATTTATCTTTCCTGCCAAGAAAACCCATCCACCTAAAATATTGGAACATTGAAAAACGTTCGGTGTCTTTTTTTCTTTAAATCAGAACTTTTTCTTTTAGTTAGTTCGTAAACACGTTGTTATTCCAATTGGCATATATCCCGTTATTTTGTTTGCAATTGCATCAATGTACTCCGAATTTTTCACCGAATGGTCCAGTTTTGTTATCCTTTTCACCAAGAAAACTTTCTTAAAATGCAAAATTCTTCTCATTAAATTAAAGTTGAACCTAGAAAAGTAGAGATTTCCTGCCATGATTTGCTGTCTTTTCTTCATCTTCACAAAAAACAGGAAAACATTTTTGAAAAGTAAAAATTTTATTATAATTTGTATGTCAAATTGAGAGAAATTTGAATTTCTGGCCATAATTTTCAATCGTTTTTATAAAGGAAGCTGAAAGATGTTTTCAGAATGCGAAAAATTTTCCATAATTTTCAACTAAAATTCGGAAAAATCGTAGTTTATTTGTGTATAATTTCTGTTTTTTTTTATGTTTTTTTGCAGAAAAACGAGGAAAACTTTCTCGAGATGCGAAAGGTTTTTCCAGATTTTGACGTAAAATTGATAAAAATCGCAATTTATTAGTGCAATTTTTCATCATTTGTATTAAGAAAACCTGGCAACATTTTTTTCCTGATATATTTGAAAATAAAATAAGAAAAAATTCGCCAATTATTGCAATATTTTCCATTAAGCTGGAAAACTTCTCTAAAACGCCAAAAATTTGTCCTAGTTTTGAAGTAAAATTGGAAAGAGATAGCCAGTTCCTGCTACAATTTTCTGTTTTTCAATCATTTTTACAACAAAAACTGGAAAACATTTTTAAAATGCAAAATTATTTGATAATTTCCATCTAAAATTGAGAGAAATAGCAATTTATTGTTATAATTTTCAGTAATCGTTTCTATGAAGTAAAATTCAACATTTTTCAGAGTGAAAATTTTACAGTTTTACCCTGTATAAAAAAATGTTCATGACGAGAGGTACCAATCTTGTCGCCTTTGGGAAATCATTGTATGAAAATATAGAATCATCTAGTAGAATTTTTAGTTGGGTCGATATTACTTTGTCGGAATTCGGTTCTAGCGGCCATGTTTAACCTCGCGGACAAGTTGTAGCATTTTCTCGGAAGTTACTGTGAAATGATAAAATCACGGGTTGGACATGGCAGTGTCTATTAGCCGGATACGGCGAATATAATATTTTATATTTGCAGTATACTGTTAACCCTTGAACGGTCATGCAAAAAATGTACACTTTTTTTAAAATTAAATAACATGAAATTGCATGAAATTCTGTGTCTTTTCTTTATCTGATTCGCACGTTTTTGCGCTTTCTACAAATGTGTCAAAGTCGCTAAAATTACTGTAGAAAAGACCCGAAATTCGTCGTCAAAGTTCGGAAAAAAAATTTTTTCGTCCGGTCGCTTTGCGGCCCCCCTCCTCAAAAGATAAGGTTGACGAAGGTCGTACCTTACTAAATCAGGTACGCCCTTCCTGAATAAAATACGGAGAACATAGGAATCGCTCGCTTTTAGCGAAAAAAAGCGAGCGAAACATAAATTTTTTTTTGTGGCGACGCCGAAAAAAAATTTTTTTTTTATCTTTTCGCGCGGTTTTGCGCGGTGTATTTCACCGGAGGAGCGAAGATAAAATTATATATTTAGAAACTAGAAACTCTCGTGCATCTTTTAAAACAAACCGCGAGTGAATTGAATCAGTTTTCGCTGAGAAATTGACGAGCGTCGGAAATTTTTCCGGTTTTGAAAATGTTTTGCGTTTTTCATTTTTCGGCGCTGCGCGCGGAAACTTGACGTTCGTTGGTTTTCTGACCTGAGGCGAGGTGTATAAGTATTGACGCTTGTCTCTCGACATTCTTCGTCCTTTTTTACCCCAGGCGGACAACTTCTATATCCCTCAAAGGCTACAATATGGCCAGAAATAGCAGTTTTTTAATTTTTTCCAAACTGCGGGGGGGGGTTGGGGGGAAATGATTTTGGGTACAGGGTTGGCCGAGTTGGGGGGGGTCCCTCCTTAACTGATTTTTCAACATCCTCTACCTCTGGTGAAGCGTTAAACCATAAGAATCATCCGAAAGATCGGAGAATCATGGTACATGATGATTCTTCGATCTTTTTTGGGTCGGGTCAAATTTGACCCTATTGACCGTTTAAGGGTAGTGCCTGCTATATAAGACCTACTATTAGCCGTACGAAAAGTACAGTATATCTCATCTTACTAATTTTTTATCGATATTTACATCTAGTGGATCAGATTGCATATTTGTCAGCTGTTACCTATTCAGCCTGGCACATTGCATACAGTTTATATTTTCATAATTATCCTAATTTGTGTACAAATTTGTTAAAATCCATTAGATTTACATGATAAACTGGTCGATATCAATATATGAGGAAACTTTTGCGCACAATATAGCATAATTTTTCGATGATTTTCAGGATGGATTGTTATGTACAAGTCATTGAACTTCATAATTTGCACAAAATGCTGCATCCGAAGATCATTGACCTGTCAACTGTAAATGCTTCGAAAGCTTTAGTAGCTGGTTCGGTTTTTGGTTGCTTCCAAGATCTCGCCAAAGCCATCGAACAGCTAGAAAGTGAAACTATTCAGTCATTTTCAATCGAGTCCAGTAAACGTTTTCACAACGATGAGAAGAAATTTGTTTTTTCAAAGCTTGTTCTAGTTTGCAGGAATGGTATTCATTGTAGGGCAACTGCCATAGGTCTACGACCCAATCAAAGTCATTTCGGAGCTGTGGGGTGTAGCTGTCCTTTGAATATTAATTTCAGTAATGCAGAAAATAAACTGAAAGTCACCCGCTCAAATTTTAAACATAATCACGAAGTTTCTGAAGAATTATTGTCTCATTTCCAACATAAAAGAAGATTAGACAGAGATGCAAGAGATTTCATTATGAAAGCAGCCCAGTTGGGAGCTAATGTAAAATTAATTGCTGAGGAAATTCGCTCCACTGAAGGTAAACAGGTGACTAATCATAATATTAGAAACATCATAGATGCTGCTCGCAGTTCTGAGAAAGCCAACGAAGTTTCTAAAAACCATTTACTTTTCTTGAAAATGTGAAAAAGACTGATCCAGGCCCGTATCTCAAGGTTATATCAGACCCACAATCGAATGTTGTGGATATAATCTTTTTTCAAACTAGTTTTTCAAACGGCGGAGAGATGTTGAGAGTGGTCACAGCAACCACCTCAACTACGAATTGTTGCAAAAAAAGAGAGCACCTTTCCCGTTGCTGGGTTGGCTCAGTTGATTAGAGCATGTGGACGGTAGCCGCAAGGTCCTGGGTTCAAGTCCCAGACCGAGCCTAACTTTTACTGAAGCCCCGAGTAGCGGGAACAGGTCACCTCAACACTGGTGGCCCTTGACGGTCCATCAAACTCGACAGCGGAGGGATGTTGAGAGTGGTCACAACAACCACCTCAACTACGAATTGTTGCAAAAAAAGAGAGCACCTTTCCCGTTGCTCCGTTGGTTAGAGCGTGCGGACAGTAGCCGCAAGGTCCTGGGTTCAAGTCCTAGACCGAGCCTAACTTTTACTGAAGCCCCGAGTAGGGGGAAAGGTTGCCTCAACATGCGTCAATGGTTTATTGAATTTCCAGAATTAGTTGAAGTAGATGGAACTTAACGTTTAAACAACATCAACTATGTTCTTTTTTTATTCACTGCGCTAGATAAGAATCGTATCAGTCGCATTGTTGCTGCAGCATTTTTGAGCTCGGAGACTGAATATCTAGTGACATCTTGTTTCGAACAGTTTAAAATCAGTAATCAGGATAGCATAGACAAAACTAAAATTGTTGTTTTGGACAAATATTTTGAGTCCGTTAAGGCGGCTCAGAACACTTTCCAGAATGCAACTGTTTTACTAAGTATGGTTCATTTCGAGCGAAATTTTCAGGAGATTGTTCGGAAAATGAAGTTTACCCCTAGAGAGTCATGTGAGATAGGCAAGTCTAATTTGACTTTACAGAATATCAAAGAATGTGCATTCACGTTGCTGAAAAGACTATTACACGCTAGAAAGTTTGACATCTTTGATGACAGTTGGACTGAGCTCCTGAATGATAAATTAATCCCAAGTCATTTCAAAGAAATTTTCACATCTAACTGGATGAGTTGTAAGGAAATGTGGGCTTGTATGTCTTTCGGAAAAATCTCACAAATTTTGGAATTAATGATACTAATCAGATTGAAGCACAAAATAAACATATCAAAGACGTAATAAATCTGTATTTGCGGATGTCGTTATGCATCAAAAATCTGATAAAATTTATTTCTATGCATACGTTCAATGTAAAGCATCGGGAATACGTGGAAAAATGTAAAGGCAAAATTATTCCCAACATTCCTTCATTAGAACAAAAAGAATTTCTGTTCAAACATTTCACCAATTTTGCTGCTTCTAAGCTCAGTGCAAAATATACCTTCGAAAATTTCAGATCATCAACAATGATGGAGCGACTAATGTTTCCAAAACGGATCTTGACTCCAAATATACCATTATACAGGATCGCAAATGTTCTTGTGAATTTTTCTGCCATTTTTAGTTGCCTTGTCGTCACATTATGGCTGTTTGAAATTCGGAAAATTCAGAAATATTTGATTTGAACCTTATTTCACAACCTTTCCAACGGTTTAAATTCCTTATGTCTGTTCCTGATAACTTCAGTCATGATCCATTGTTGGAAAAAATTCTCGAAAATTCTATCGCAATAGATAGTTCAAAAAATGGAATTTTGTCTGTAAATGAAAAATACAACAAAATGTTGAAACTAGCCCAGTGAGTTTGTGACGTCTGCAGCAAATTAAGTTTCACAGAATTTGAAAAGCAATATGAACAGTAAAAAAATCTTTCAATAGCCTGAATACATCTGAGCCTATGTCGATGGTTATTTCAAAAACTGATGAACTGGTGGAAAAAAGCCTCGATTTGGAAACAGCAAATGCAGAAACTGATGTTAGCATGTCGAAAACTGGAAGCATCATGAGTAATCTTTTACCATCAATGTCAAACCACAATGTTGAGACGAGATCTGATGATTTTAATGAGGCTTCCGAGCTCAAAAATGATCAAGACTCACCAGATCAGTTACTTTCTTTTAGAAAACAGCGTAAGATCATGGGTAATGTAAAGGGTTTGACAGAGAGGCAAAGTATTTGATCCGACTATTTTTCAACAGCGATTATCCATCTCCACCAACCAAACATTTGAAAAAACAAAATGGCGGTTTTGTGCAAATTATGAAGTTCAATGGCTTGTACATAACAATCCATCCTGAGAATCATCGAAAAATTAAGCTATATTGTGCACAAAAGTTTCCTCATATATTGATATCGAGCAGTTTACCATGTAAATCGAATGGATTTCAACAAATTTGTTCACAAATTAGGATAATTATGAAAATATAAACTGTATGCAATGTGCCAGGCTGAATAGGCAAAAGCTGACAAATATGCAATCTGATCTGCAAGATGGAAATATCAATGAAAAATTAGTGAGATGAGATATACTGTACTTTTCGTACGGCTAATAGTAGGTCTTATATAGCAGCAGGGTTGGCAAAAACCAAACTTTTGAAATTTCGACTTTTTGGTTTTTTGGTTTTTTATGGTTTTTTAATGGTTTTTTGGTTTTTCTATGGTTTTTTAATGTTTTTTTTCTGGTTTAATTCTTTAGAATGTTTGGTACATCAAAATAACTATGTAAAAAACTGCTGGAAGCTCCCTGTATCATCTAAGACTAGTTAGGGAGCCGTCAAATGGCAGCTAGAAATATTAATCTTATCAGAAGTGTCATTATTTTATGCTTATAAGAAATCCCTATTTAGCAATAGAAATACAGTAATAGTGGGAACATAAGAAAGGAACCATTAGCAGGGTTGGAAAAAACCAAACTTTTGAAATTTCGACTTTTTGGTTTTTTGGTTTTTTAGTGGTTTTTTTCTGGTTTAATTCTTTAGAATGTTTGCTACATCAAAATAACTATGTAAAAAAGTGCTGGAAGCTCCCTGTATCATCTAAGACTAGTTAGGGAGCTGTAAAATGACAGCTAGAAGTATTAATCTTATCAGAAGTGTCATTATTTTATGCTATAGGAAATCCCTATTTAGCAATAGAAATACAGTATTAGTGGGCACATAAAAAAGGAACTATGAGTGAAGAACACAAGAAAAGTAAAAATGGAACAGAGCATGTGATATGTAAGAGGCAAATTCAAGGAAAAGATGAAAAATTACAAATAAAGAGAAATATACAATACACAATGTACCTAATCAAAACTCAAAAGAAATCAACTACAGAATTGTATCAATGCATCACATATATACATATGCACAGAGAAGTTGAAATGACACAATTTTCAGGTATACCGTTTTCGATAAGAGGGTTTTAAATTGATAGATTATTACATATGTTATTAATATTACAAACTGCAGTTGAAGGTCACACATAGACATTACAGATGTTTCCAAATTTCTGCTTTTCAAACCTGTCTGCGAGCTATAACTACAGCAAATGGGTCTCATTATATATATACAATTCTCGCTTGCATGATAGATACATATTTTTGTACGATTTTTTCTACTTAGTAGCAACGTCAAGTCATGTAAAAATGAGCCACTCAAAAGCTCTTCTCTTTGTTAACCTACAGTATGCTCAAATGATCTGTATAAAATTTTATTATTGTTGTCTCATTTATATTCTGAAATTTCGAGCTAAGAAAATTAAAAAGCTTACTGTAACAATAAATTCAGTATATTAAACTGAATCATATTTTATAACATTTTGAAGATGATATGGATCAATGGATGTCACCCCGTATGGTCGGAGTACACTCCACGAAAGATTTAGTGTCTACTTTTTTGTGAGCGAATTCTAGCAAAGTTGACTCATATACTAAATGTGTGGTTGCAAGATGGATACAAACAATATCGATTGATTTATATTACATCTTTTGAGTATGAAATGTATCATAAAAATACGACTTTTTTCTACTTTGTAATGAAGTCAATTCAACTAAATTAATTGTTTTGTTGATTTAGATAGACACCAATACATGCCTAGAAGATCGACTAATGTGAAAAAACAGTTTCCCAATGATTTTGGAAAAAAAACCAAAAAAACCAAAAAACCAGTGATTTTCCAATTTTTTTGGTTTTTTAAAAAAACCAAAAAACCAAAGCCTTGCTAACCCTGTATAGCAGGCACTATTAACAGTATACTGCAAATATAAAATATTATATTCGCCGTATCCGGCTAATAGACACTGCCCAAAGAAATCCATCAACCCACAAACCCAATGCCCGCCAACCCTGATCTTGCGTTCATGCGGTAATCAAAAAATTGAAAACCCCAAAAACAGCCAAATAGTCAAACCACCACAAAAACCGCCAGAGGGGACTGAAAACCGCGAAAATGGCGGGAAATAGCCGCATCTGGCAACACTGAATGCAAATGCGGAAAAAATAGTGGATCGGACCAGGGTTTTTTTTGCACAGGCCAGGTTGCACTGTGCAACCTGGGAAAAAAATTTGGTTGCTCACTCTGAAATAGATAAATTTGCTCGAATTTATCGGAAAAACCATCGCAAACTACAGTGTGTTTTTCGTGAAATGCTTCTAAATAATGCAAGTGAAAAGCAAGTAGTATTTCAGATTTTCACGATTTTCTGATAAACAATAAATCATATAGGACTGGATTCTGGAACTTTGTGGACATACTGATCTACCTTTAACAATATTTCGAGCGAAAAGTTTTACAGCGAGAGCTTTATGTAAACATTTTTGACGACAGTACTGATTTGTGTCACTTCTCTATTTGGAAGCAATTAACAAAAAACAGACTATATTTTTCTTGTGATTTCATTTGATCCGCGTCAGTTTTAGGCATTTAAAACCCAATTTTTTGATATTTGGAGAGAAAATAAAATGATTAATATAACTAGACTATAGTAATGTGTTCAGCGCGTAGCGCCGAAAATTTTTCAGGCTTTCAATATTCTAGAATGCTGGAAAATGAATGTTTTCACAATTTCACCTTTTATTTCCCAGCAGGGTTGGCAAGGCTTTGGTTTTTTGGTTTTTGGTTTTCTAAAAAAACCAAAACATTGGAAAATCTCTGGTTTTTTGGTTTTTTTTCCAAAATCATTGGGAAAGTGTTTTTTCACATTAGTCGATGTTCTAGGCATGTATTGATGTCTATCTAAATCAACAAAACTATTAATTGAGTTGAATTGACTTCACTACAAAGTAGAAAAAAGTCGTATTTTTATGATACATTTCGTACTCAAAAGATGTAATATAAATCAATCGATATCCTTTGTATCCATCTTGCAACCACTCAATTAGCACATGAGTCAACTTTGCTATAATTTGCTCACAAAAAAGTAGACACTAAATCTTTTGTGGAGTGCACTCCGCCCATACGGGGTGACATCCATTGATCCATATCATCATCAAAATGTTATAAAACATGATTGAGTTTAATAACTGATTTTGTTGTTACGGTAAGCTTTTTAATTTTCTTAGCTCGAAATTTCGAAATATAAATGAGACGACAATAATAAAATTTTATACAGATCAGTTAAGCATACTGTAGGTATGCTTAACTGATCTGTATAAAATTTTTTTTCTCCAATTTATGTGAATTTTTCTTCTACTCGTTTTTTAACTCAATTGTTTCTTTTTTTCTCCTTTTTTATTTTTTTTTATAATTTTTTCTAAATGTTCAGTCATTTTCCATATGCATCAGGTCTCAAAATCTACACTATTTTTCTCTGTACTTTGTGCATATGTCCATTTTTTATTTTTGTCGTTTCCTCTGTGGCTATATTGAGACAGTGGCTATACTGGAATGTTCACATGTTGTTCAATTGATAGTTATAGTGGAACATTGAAGTGGTACTATTATTATATTATTCTTTTCCGTTTTAGATTTAAAATTTCCATTTTTTATTTTTATTTATGTTTAATTTTTCTTCTTGTTTCCTTTTGTTCCTTGTTCCGTTTTTGATTTTAAGTTTTATATTTTTCATTTTTATTCATTTTTACCCCTTTTTTCGTTTTTATTATTTTTTTTATTGTTTTCATTTCTGATTCTACGTTTTTTCTTTCTATTTGTTTTTTTTATTCCTTTTTTCGTTTTTTATTTTTCGATTTTTGATTTTATGTCTTCTTTTTTTACTTCTTTTTTCTTTTATTGTTTATTTTTTATTCATTTTTCTTTTTTGATCATTTTTATTCATTTTTGACTTTTATTTCATTCCTTCATCATTGTAATCTGCAGAAAAGTCCTTTCTTTTTGTTTAGATAGTCAGAATCTCCACCGATCACGTTATTAATATGGACGACGTTGTCATTATTACCGAAACCTTAAAATATTTCAATTTCGAAGAATTATGCATAGCCGAGCGAATAAGTCCAACTTTCAAAAGTTGTGTCGAATTGGCATTGCATCGGTCGAAATGCGTTGATTTTGGTCGAATGTTTACTGATTCCTGGACAAAAATTCTGGGAAAAATTCAAGCATATTGTTCCGGTCTGCGTCGTTTAAAAAATTTGTATAACGTCATGCCTTTCATGCTCTGGAAGAAAATGAACTCGGTTCCGCCTGATACATTTATATTTGAGGATTTTAAAAAAAATTTCCTCATCCTTCTTCCTAGTTTACAAAAATTGACATGTTTGGAAATTGATTCAATTTTTATTGAAATGTTCGGCTGGGAAAATGCATTGATTTTCGTCGAAAATTCTCACAATTTGCGGCAACTTAGTGCGTATATAAGCGAAACAAAATCATCCAATCATAAATTACGAGAGAGCATAAATAAATTCATTTTTAGCCATTCCGCCTTGACGAAATTGGAGATTTGTCAATTTCGTGATTATTGGATTGATTTATCGTGTCGAAATTTGACTCATTTTTCATTGAAATCTGATGGAAGAATGCAGAGTCCAGAATATGAACAATTGTATGCACTGTTGGATGTTAATTTGAATTTAGAAAGCTTGGATATTGGTTACGTATCACATAATAATGTTCAGCTGATCAAAAAGTTGATGAGGTTGCCAAAATTGAAAACCTTGTCGTTGGATGTTCATCATACCATCAGGCATCTCGAAGAAAATTCCGATTTATCTCATCACAGAATTATAAACGATTTATATTTCGTTTCTTTGCAAAATATTCAGGTTTCCTGCCATAGCTTCGAAAGTCACGCAAAATTCGTCGCCTTTCTATTAGCTCGTAGTCCCCTGTTGAAAGAACTTTCTTTGAAACCATTGGATGGTGATTTGGCGTTTTATCGCATTGTTTTCGACAAATTTCCACTTTATGATCAAATTGAAATTTTCACAACTTGCTTTAAGCCGGCAGGTAAAGTACAGTCGTTTATGTACAACGAATTATCGAAAATGGTGAATTTAAAGTACTTCGTCTTACCTTGTTTTGGCTTCTTCGATCTACCGAAGGTGGCCGAGTTACGGAAATTGAAATTGTAAGTTCCCTTTATGCTGATTATACTAGTAAGGGTATCTGCTTGAAGCCACAAAACAGGTAAACTTTGTAGAGCCTTGGAGTTTTTGAATAAACTCATACCTATTTGGAATTGATTTTCGTCCAATGATTCCAACATAATGTTCTCAAGTTGGAGCAACATTTTCTATCTCATAGTTTTCTGGTGGATTTAATTTCACTGTTATGGATATTTTACATGCTGAAAACCATGATAATGAAATTCGATTTTTGTTCCTATTTCCGACTTGGTAAAATGCTGGTTATGTTGGCGGGGAAGGTCTCGTTTTTTTGAGAAATTAATTTAATTCCTGAATTTTCTTTTAGTCTGCATTGGTCGGCAAAGGACTCTACAGTTTTGAAAATGATACGTTGTAGGTCTTCGTTGGAAGGCATAGATTTGTTTGATACTCAATCAGTTTCCCCAGCAGCATTCGAGTTCATCTTGGATCAGTGTCCAAATTTACGTTTTGTCTGCGTCGACTTCCTGCATGATGATGAAAAAATGCGAAAATTGCCCCTGAAAGCGCCCAAGCTGCAATATTTGCAATTACGCGACCGCTTCATTAGTCGTTCTAGGAGAATGATCGACGTCGACAATTTAATCTACTTGGTGGAAAATTTGCCAAATTTATGTCAATTATCCATTCCTGGGCTAGTGTACGAGTCATTTTTACAAAACGAGCCGATAAAACGTTTGTGTAGGCAAAAAAGATTATTGGTCATTATCGACAGGCATCACCGTTCTCGAGACGACTTGATAAATGAATGGATTCATCTTTCCTGCAAAGAAAACCCATCTACGTAAAGTATTGCAACATCGAGAAACGTTCTTTGTCTTTTTTTAAATCAGAATTTTTTTCACTCAGTTACTTTGTAAACATTTCTCGCGGTTAGCATCGCTTGATGGTTGTTTGTTTAGCGTTTATTGTTTAGCATGCCCTATCATTATGTACTCGAATATGTTGATATGGCCTTGGAATTGCATCAGCGCACCATGAAGCACGGTGTGTGAATTTTTTGCGTTGCCTGCAGCACCCTTCAGTGCAGTGTATTTTTTTTGTGCCAACTGCCAGAGAGGCCGAAAGATTTTGTGAGCAATGGCACAAAAAAAATTTCTCGTTGGAAACATACTGAAAAATGTGTTTTTAACGAAATTTATTTTTTTGGGAAAATTTAATGTATATAATTTTGTAGTTCAAAAATTTAAGTCACAATTTAGGAGAAGACTAAACATAGTTGCGAGAAGTAAAAAGTTGGTCCTACCTGAAAATCTCATGTTTGGTGTGGCGTGTCCCCCAATACAGCGAAACTTAATACAGTTTGTCTGAAAAGAGCGAATACCAGAAAGTTCTTCGCGTTAGGGTAAGCGCACACAACATTTTTATAATAAATATGCAAATTAGTTATGTTGAGACTCAATCTTTCGTTGCATTTGGCTATCTAAGTTTTACATGCTTCTGTGCTGCAGTTACGGTAGATACACACACGAACGGACCATTCGGCTATCACAGAAACATATCTGTCAGAAAAACGTTTGAAAAAACAAAGGAAAAATTTGCAAAAAAAAATCAAATTGATCGAATAAACAAATAAAATGAAAATAAAATAATTAAGCAGTAAAGGCAGAACAAAAAAATAATAAAGAAACGAGAAGTAAAATAATGCAATAAAAAGTTGGTGAATAATAGAACAAAACTACACAACATAAAAAGATTAAACAAAAAGTGGCTCAAAATAAGAATATAAAAGGGAGGAAAACAACAAAAAACATGCGTGTTGATGTGTTAATAATAAGCAAACCAGAATAAAAAGCTATGATATCATGAAAACATATGACATACAACCATAATTCTAAAAAATGGCGATTAATACGAAAATGTGTGACAACCAGGATCCACTAGATCGAAATCGCAGACCAAATAGTTCATGCACCAAACCGTCGGTTTCACTCTCAGTGAAACACACAACAGCGAGACTCAATTAAGCGAAGTATCAGAACAGATTCTCAAAATGACGAAATTTCAAACAAGTTATCTTTAGGATAAAAAATTGAGATTGGGCGTGATAGGCGGTTTGGCACATGGCCCATTCGGTCCTCTTTTTCGATCTGGTGGATGCCGGTTGTCACACATTTTGGCACCATCACCAAATTTCAAACGTGGCTTTATGGCTTTTTTTAGTTTAGTCTCTTTTATTTGTCGCTGCTAACAAATTGGGCACACAAGCCGTGAATGAAGTGTCACGTGCTGCTCAATTTCCCCAACGTCACATGATCAACATCATGTTGATATTTCATTTTTCGTCATGCTTTGTTTACAACTCATTTGTTTTCCGTTCGTTTTGTTTATTATTCTCTGCAGATGCATTTTATTTTCGTTTTTATATTTGTTCATTCATTTTATGTTTCGTTTTATTTCTTTTCTGCAGGCGGGCTACAGTACGCCCTTTAGCTATAAACTTCCGCCAAAATGTGCTTCACGGACATGTGGCTACCGTATTTATTCAAATAAACGCTGCGGCGTTTATTTTTTCAATTGTACTTTTGGTGCAGCGTTTATTCGAGGGCGGCGTTTATTTAAATTCTGAGTTAAACACCACATATATTTCAATAAAATTTTCACTTTTTTAACAATTACTATTCATACATAATTAACAAATTTTTATAAAAGTGCTGATAATAAGTACTTAGGTATATATTAATTTTAGCATACTTCTGCAATCAAAACAGCATAATTAATGCAAGTACAAACAACAATGTCAGTTCAAGTTTTGGTTTTTACCTACTCGTTTTTCGCCAGTTCCTAAACGAGTCGCAGTTGGCCTATTTCCGGTTTTTTCAGCTTCACTGATCGCCGATTATTTGTAATTACGGCTATATTTTTTCTTTTCTACACCAATATAATTTTCTATCGTATCCATTACAATGCAAAGAATTTATTTGAGAACGACAGGATAAAGAGCAATAACAAAGTTTATTAGTAGTAGGTACCTATATTTATGCAGAATACCTACTACAAACTGTACTTATTTTTGCACTTTAAACTAAGGATGATAAGTCCTCGAATAAACGCCACGGCGTTTATTCAAGGGCAGCGTTTATTTTATTTCACACATAAGGTGCAGCACTTATTCGAGGGCAGCGTTTATTCAAGGGTGGCATTTATTGAAATAAATACGGTATTTTTGGTGCACTCCATGCACCTGTTATCACAAAAAATTAGCGTCGTTTTTGTTACGCAAAAACGACTGAACTACCTGTCACCTGCACCATGCTGGGTCCGTCCTTACTCCATTTACCTAATACAAGAGAGAGTCACCTCCCAACCTCCCGTACCTACCGTCAAAGAATCGAGTGGATGGCCTCCCTGTTTGCTGACCAAAAACTTAAAACACCAGGGACCCAATGCCCTTCATCAAATCTTTTTGAGGAACAGGACTAGGTGAGTCTTCTCAGGGGATTATTGTTATTGTGGGATATTTTTGGGGAACCTTTCTCAAGTCCATTTCCCTGGTTTTCTTCAGATAGGTAGGGCTCTCACCACTCGGGTTTGGGCTAAAAAGAGACTGTCTGGTTTATAATAGGGTCCCACAATTCAGGTCATTTTACAGGTGACCTAGTCCCCACTCTCACTGAGCAGGACCCAGGAATTGTCACCCCTAACCTGGGGGCATTGTCCATTACTCTACAGCAGGACCCCAGGACAGCAGCAGAGTACTCTATAGGTCTTCCCATAGCCAGTACTAGCCGGGTTAGGTCCCCAACAAGCAGGGAAAAGCCCTCCATCAGGGCCCGGTTGCACAACTGTTACCTTCGATGAAGGTTCGACCTTCCCAGTTAGGTTCGACCTTCGCTGCAACCTTACGGTTGCATAACAAAACTTGAAACAGAGGTACGTCCTTCATCGAAGGTTCGACCTTCATTTATTGTGTAACCCCAAGGCTCGAGCTAGAGCTGCCCTTCATGCGAAGATCACAGCTTTTTGGCAATATTTAACTGTTAATTCATGGTGAAAATGGCTTATTGTTGGGCTTAATCAGCATTTTATATGATTTTTTCCTTTCGTAATGTTAAATTGATGTCACGCTGGCGTTTTCCCTTAGATTAGTGCCATGTGTTTGGTTTCTTATGGCCCGTTTATACACTACCAGGCGAAACTAACCCTAAAAAATTCACATCCGGGATGCGTCCAGGTCATGTCCAGGTCGCGTCTGGAACTGGTCCTTTTCGGCAGCACAAAGAAAACTTTCATCTTTCTTAGTGATTGACATTCATGCAATAACTGTCAATCATGATTCTTTCATAATGTGTAGTGGATATGCACTTTGTTTTGACCTACAGTATGACAACAGTTGACCTTTCGTTTATATCTGGTAAATAATGTGTGCTTTCTATAGGGAGGTAAGAAGGAAGCCTCAGCAAAATTCTTTGGCTTTGTGTGACACAAGCACATGGCCTGTCAATTTTATTGTCGGTATAGTGTTTTTCGCGTCCTGGGTGTGTCGGGGATGCGTTCTGGACGCGTTCCCGACGCGTCCTGGATGCGACCAGCATGCATGGTTAGTTTTGCCTGGTAGTGTACTCCACGCAAGCGAGAGCGCGCCGGGCGCGTGTGCGAATGAAATTAGAAAAAAATGCGCGCGCAAAAGCGCGTTGGAAATGCTTCCCCTGGAGCAGCGAGAACAAAAACACAAGCATTCTATGTTGTTCCTTCTTTTAGACGAAAGATTAATTTGTTAATCTAAAGAACCATTCATACTGTACTGTGATATGTATTTTTCAAGTGTAGACAGGACAAAGTTAGTTGTATCCTAGCCAGAGTTTCCAAGCAATCTTTTTCAAAACTCGTTTTCTGTGAACTTTTTGGACTCGTGTAGGAATTTTTTTTACTCACGCAACTCTGTGTGAAAAGTTTAGGCTTAATTTTTTATGGAGATTGTGTTCAAAAGCTAGAAACCGATTTTTTCACTGAAATAGTTCTTAAGTGAATATTGTTTATTTGTGAGACGCTATTGTATAAAATGTACAAGCAATAAAATTTGAATAAAAATCCACCAAAGCATGTTATTCTATATACCAGCGTCGACACAAAAATCACAACTAGCGCTCTTGCATGATAGTCCAGGCGCGATCATATGTTCAGTGCTGTAATTTGTATTTGAGTGTTTCCCACTTGTTCCAATCGCTCCTTCCATTCCTAAAAATACAGTACTTCTGAACAATTTGATAAAGAACATACATGTAACGGGGCCCTGAGGTCTGGGAGGTGGTACAGTAATCCCCAAAATTTGAGGGAAGGGGTCTCAGGAAAAAAATTCAATTTTTTCACGAAAAATAGTTCAAAAATAGTAATTATTTTTCTAGAAGGACCGAAAAAAGTGTATTCATGGCGTGAAGAGCCAAGAAACTTTTTGACCATTTTTTGTCCAAAAATTGACATTTTTCATTAAAAAAATTGACATTTTCTTGTATTTTACTGACGAAAAGTAATGGGGCTCTCACGGCTGCCATATGGCTAGCCATTGAATTGGAAAATGCAGTCCCCCAATGGCTAGCCATATGGTCGACGATTTCTGGGGGGGGGGTAGGGGTTCCCATAGCACTTCCCCCAATTACATGTATAATAAAGAGGCAAAAGAAGATTAACTTTGGAAAATGAAAATTTGCTTCATTCTAAATTTCGAGCCAGCATACTTTAGTTATTTGAATAGTTAATGCAGACAGGGTTTTGCAAATGACGTCGAGGGTGTGAGGAGCTGGTCCACTGATCAACGATCGCATTCCCATACTGACTGCATCACGATGATACTTTTTGTAGGATAAAAAATACCGAAAATGTTTGATTTCCCATAACAAAGTGCACTGAAAGGCATCGATTGTCATTTTATGTATGTCGCCCAAAAATTACATTTGAAAACTTTTTAAGTGAAAGCATGGCAAAGAAATTAAAAGATTAAAATTAAGATTAAAAATACATTTTTCCTTAAATAAATTTTTTTCAAATTTTGTTTTTTTTATTTATATTTTTTATTTTGTTTTCAATTTTTTTTATTTATTTTTTCAATGTTTTCTGTTATTTCATTTTTTTGGAAAAAAGTTCCAAAAATCTAGCAAACTTTCTCACCCGATCATCATACAAGCTTCCCGTACAACTTGATAAGGTAAATCTTTGACCGTCAATTGAAATGGTACTTCGATTCGAAATTTCTCAATTTGTTGAAAATATCAAGGCCTTCGTAATCGGCCACACCAGACAAAATATAACTTCGCAATTTTTGTAGCTAAAAATTTTAAACAATGTTTAATTTTTACTTGAAAATTTGTGAAAACTACCAATTTTCTACACAAAAAATGTTCATTTTCTTTTTTTTCAAGGAAAAATTACAATTTTTTGCTAGAAAAATTGATTACTTTTGAGCATTTTCTATAGAAAAAAATCGAGATTCTGACAGTTTTTTTTCTAGAAATGACTTTTTTCCTACAAAAAATCCGCTCTTATCGTTTTAATTTTTGCTTGAAAGTTGCGAAAAATGCCAATTTTCTACAATGAAAATTCATTTTCGACTTTTTTAAAGCGAAAATAGCAATTTTTTGCTAGAAAAACTGAACATTCTTGAGCGTTGCTGCCAACAATGATCATCTTCTACTAAAAAAAGGTCGACATTTTCAACCAATTTTTGATAAAAATATGAATTTTCTAGCGAAAAAATTTAAAAACTGTCCAATTTTTGCTTCAAAAGTTGGAAGCTCAACTTTTTTCCTGATTTTTGCAGGTTTCTGACTCCAAATACAGCAAAATGCTTGGGTATGCTCCTGAAATGCATGAAAAAGCTTCGTAGCCACATTATAAACGTTTTTAAAAATGTGGAAAATTTGTGGAAAATTAACAAAATTTTGGGTCTGGTTCTCATGTGGAAAAAAACCTTGGAGGAAAAGAACGGTGGATCCAACCAGTTGGGAGAGGGTAAATCCTAAATTTGTGGGGTGAGGTTATCAACTAAGTTCCCCAAAATTTTGCTCGATATCCCTAAAAAATCGAAAAAAAGTCAAAAATTTGGAAAATTCATCCCGAAAAAGCTACTTTTTCCAAAAGTTCGGGAGAGGGTCCCGAAATTTGGATTTAGGGTTCGACTAAGTTGGAGGTGAGGATACCCTCAACTCAATCTCCCATCCTGCAATTACAGGTATGGGTATGCTGCTGCTGTAGCTGCTTTTTTCCTAATTTTTTCCAATTTTTCCGAATTTGGGGGGGTTGGGTATAGAGTTCGACCAAGTTGGCGGTGGGAGTCCTCCCCCCAACCTCGCCACTAATTACAGGTATGTCTGTGCACAAAAAAAGCTGGTCGAGCAGTGTTGCCAGATGGTTTTAGTGAAAAACCGGGAAACGACCCGAAAAAACCGCAACAAGAAATGTGGAAACCGCCGCACTTGAAGTGTCAGAAAAGACTGCATCACAGTTACTAAAGTTGGCTCAGTTCTCAATTTGATTCTTAAATCAGGAAGAAACGTGTATTCTTGAGAACAAAACGGAAAAAAAGAATTTTTTAGTTAAAAAAACCCAAAAGTGTTCGATTTTTTAACCCACAAAAACCACTCAACCCAAAAACCTAATGCTCGCCAACCAGTGTTCTTTTGTGCTAAAACATGGCTTTTTGCACAAAAAAATTGGAATGACACAAAAAATTTTGAGCCTTTGTGCCGATTGGTACAAAATTTTGGACTGGTCAAACATTAAATTTCCCTGATTTTTAGACAATTCTGGGGGCTGAAAATGCAAAAATTTTCGGCGCTTTGCACCGAGTCAATGAATATAATATTTCCTATTTGTATATTTGACCCGAACGCGAACGATTTCTCTTCGAACAGTGTATTAGTATCATTGCAGCAAAGTTTATAGGCTGTCAATGACTGATGAATGAAAAGAAATTCTGAATATTCTTTGTTTAATTCAGTCAGATTCAGATTTAAAACTGAAATTCTTACTTTTTGTGTTTGATTGAGTGGGGGTTGGGTATAGGGTTGACCAAGTCGAGGGTGGGGGGTCCCAACATTTGGGTATAGGGTTGACCAAGTTGGGGGTGGGGGTCCTTTCCCCCCCCCCCATACCAATAAGACCTCCGACCAGTGAGGGGGGGGGGGTGAATCCAGAACTTTTTGGAGGGGGGGGGGGGGTAGAAAAAAGTCGAAATTTTCCCCAAAAAAGGCCAAAAAACATACACTTTTTTGCAAATTTTTTAATTTTATCCAAACTGGCGGCGGTTGGGATGGGGAGGGGTTAAATGATTTTGAGTACAGGGTTGGCCAAGTTTGGGGGGTCCCTGTCGTGCGTGAGAAAATGAAGAATGGACGACGGAACGCAGATGAGAATTTAAGCTGTGTAGCTCGACGATTTATCGCACGTTTTGAAGAGACGTACGGAACGTGGAAGAGCGTGCGGAACGCTGTAGACGAAACACCCGGAGTGTTTATCGGATTTACGCAACGATAGTCGAACGCAGGAGATTGACGGGCTCGTAGAGAGCGCTGTGTCAATTTATCCAGGGATCTTCGCTCAGGTCGTCAAAGGTTTTCGGATGCCGAAACTCGCGCCGTATAATCTTAGTCGCTTAGGAGTCTCACTCGCTCACTCAAACTATTTTCCAAATAGTTTGATTCAAACTAGAACACACCTTTCGCACAATTTACTAATGTACAAAAGCGCCACACACTTTTTCAGACAAACGCCAAAAACACAACCGTTTGGCTACAGTACAACGCAAAAACTAATGAAAACACTTTCATAATTTCTTCACGTTATAGCCACGCCTCTTCGGTGGTCTCGTCGCGATCTTCCCAATTCAAACTTGCCGATCTCTTTTCGCAAACGACACGAGCTTTACAAATACGTCAAATCGCTCCACAACACTCCTCCCCCTTTCGTTCTAAATCGCATCAAGCGATTTCGACGTGTCGTGGTGAATTGGCGTATTGATCGAATGAGAGCGTTTAGCTCGTTTTGGGCAAGTTTCTTTCGACGGTTTGTCATTCTCGTTTCTCTACTCTGTGGCACATACTACACAAACAAAGAAAATTTAAACAATGTTATCACAAAAAATGTTACAGCACAAAGTGATGAGCAAATGAAAACTAGTATTTAGCACCGAGAAATTTAAAATTTTTAGAGATTTCAAAAAAAAGATTCTAGTGGAAAAGAATAAACTAATGAAAGGAAAAGAGATGCGTTAGCATCGTGATACTTATCCATTTTGACTCATTTCGGCGGAAATCCGCGACCTTTAGGCAAAACTTTGACCGGGGTTTTGCTCGCTTTCAGAATACCCGGCGGGGGCATCTGTATCGATTGACTCGTGGTCAGTGCTCGCGGGGCCAAAGCTCGCTGCGCGGCTCCAAGTGAGGTTCGCACTCCAACCATCGACGGTTGAGTTGTCGCGGTCGTTGCCATAGTGATGATCGGGGCCGGTGTCATTTGGTACTTTGGCGGTACGGCTGCTTTTGCCTTTGCCATCGCATCTTTCTTTTTCTTTTCTTCGGCTCGCTTGTCCATTTCAATTTGATATTCGCGATGTATATCTCGGATGATAGCCTTCCTTTCTTCAGTTGCCGGATAATTCGGGGCTCGCGTGTCGGTGAGGCATTGCAAGATGTAGCGTAGAGCCATCGAATACGAATTATCGGTAGTTTTGTAGTCGTAGGCTTGTCTGGCGTGGAAGAGGAACAGCGTGAGCTGTGTTATCACGATTGCGTTTTCAGCGCCGTAATACTTATAGTAATCACACATCCAACTTAGAAGAACTGCAGTGAGTTCTTCTGTGCAATGCGGATCTCGTCGCAGATATCGCGCTTGAAAATAGTCAGGAAAGTCCTGCGCTATTTGTTGCGAAGCCGCGGTGGCTTGACGTAAAATTACAGGATCGAAATCCAAATGAGCACGATTGGAGTAATTAATGATAATTACGTCATCGGTCGTTCTCGGTTGGATTTGAGCCGTAATAGGTGCTGTAGGTACGCTAGGGTACCGTTCTTCCGGCGGTGTACGCTGTCTACCATGTCGTCGATGCGCAACTTTGTATTCTCGGACGGTTCGTTGCGACTTTTGTTGTTCGCTAGCTGTTTCGGCTTGCTGCGACGTTGTTGGTTGGTCGATCATTGGTTCCGAGCCAGCCGTCGGAGGCTGTTGGCTCTCTAACTGTTCTTTTTGCAATTGATCGCGTTTCAAGGCGCTAGCCCATTCAATTCTTTTTTGCCGATCTTTTGATTCGCTAGGATGTTCTCGTCTATAATCGCGATCTCGGTGAAATTTTCTAGGACGCTCATTCGACGCGTATTCACCATGTCGATATTTTCGACTGTCATAATCGTCGCTTTCCTTGCGAGCAGTAGACCGCGAGGGTCGTTCTCGTGACCGTGATTCGGTTTCTTTTCGTTCTCTACTACGAGTGTCTTCTCGTGATTCTCGACGTTTTTTGGATCGAGGCACGTAATTAGGATCTTCTGGGTGCGTGTCCAGATAATCCTGTATTGTGCGCAGCTGTTTATCGATAGCATTTCGTCTGCGAAACAGTGAAAACTGATACGCTCTGACGTTGCGAATGGGTACGCCGTGTTCGTCGCACAATCGGTCGTCTTTCACCTCCAAAACTGGAGTGGCTGTTTCGGTACTGATCGGAGTAGAGGTGTCTTCCTCGTTTTTCTTTCGTATTCGGTATCGCGTAGGTATGATTTTCGGAGGTACCATTTTCGTTTCGTCTTCTTCTACGTCTTCCATACGCGAAACATCATACATCGATGAGGTTTTTACCAACGAGGCTACCTCTTGTATGTTTCGTTTCTTTATTTCCTCCGATTCCAATTCGAATGTACTGCTCGACAAGTTTTGGGATAGCGGAGTCAACGAGGACGTTGTTTTAGTCGTCATTATAGGTGCAGTAGTATCAGCTGTGGATACGTCTTCTTCTTCGCTTTCGAGTTGTATGACGTCGGATTCGGACGGTAGTTCCGTTTTTACCGTGAACGATTCTTCAGCGGTTTGTTTGAGCAACGAATCGACGGCCATCGCCGTTTCCGCCTCGAATTCGGTATCCGCGGTGGATTGTGTAGGAGCCTGTGTAGGCGTTTTCGTGGGACTTTCTCCCGACAATATAGCGGTTGGTATTACGGGCAAATTCGAACTCATTGTTAGAGTATGACTCGGCGGAAAGCAAATGAGTTGCTCGCATTTTCTCGACGTTAAAATCGGCGAATTGTATGAAAAGTAGTAGTAGGGGTTTTCCCTATACTTCTTTTTCGTTACTAGATCGGTTTCGTTGGAGACAGGAATACTGTCGTTTTTGAATATGATTTGATGCATAAAATATCGATTCGCGTATATCGGTCGTTTACTGTCGCTGCGATTCTTTTCGTTGTAGGGCAAGCGACTAGTCCATTCCATTAGTTCGAATTCGAACGTGCCGTCTCGTTTCACCCAATTTTGCTCGCAAATAAGATCTATGTCGATACTGTCACTTTTTGATAACAGTTTCGAGATCTCATTTTTGAGGATGGCTCGCAATTCCATTTCGGAATGTGGGGAGCAGACGTGAGCGACTAGCGGCATAGTTCCGCGAACAGCATTCATCCATTGATGATGGTTCGGAACTGAGTAGAGCGGCGTTAGAGCCGGCTTTTCGGCAATCTGATGGTCGCATTTTATTTCGTAGATAGGCCACGTTTCTGGAGGACCGTAGGTAGTGAACGGATCGTTTACGACTAGTTCGAAATTTATTTGTTTCGCTTCGTCGCTCGTCACCATGTTTTGGTCTATTTCGGAAAGAAATAGCAAAGACATAGGTGCGCCAACTTCGTGATGGATGCTAACTACGTCATTGGAGCGTAAAGCTCGCTCTATAACTCTCGCGCAAACAGCGGCGTCATCGTACGGTTCAGTTTTTCCGTCGTCGGTCAACGAAGACGTGTTATTTTTGCTACCTTTTATCGTCGGTAGTTTTGTCGGATGCATTTTCAGTCCGAGCGGTTTAGTGGAGTGCTCCAGGTTTACGTGATTATACGTGCAGTATCGCATGTTCGGGACGTTATAGTCGTAGTATATGATTCGATTTAACGCCAGGATTTCGTCGCACATGATCGCATGCAGCATACTTTTTGAGAGCGTCGGATCTACGATGCCGAAAGCGCCCTTTTCATCGCCTTCGCGATCGACGTTTGCGTTATCATACAAATTTTGCGTAGCGATGTGTATGTATTCGGGCGGCAAGAAATCGTGCGGGAAGATTTGTATGCTGTCATAGACGCTGTCTACGAAGCCGTAGCGCCCGTACGCTAAAAACATTAGTATCGGATAGTACGCATCTAGAATCGAATACGTCAAAACTTGATCGTCGGGTTTGCCTGCTTGGGCGATGCGATCGTTCGCTTGCGGAAAATACAACGTGTAGTGTTCTACGTCTAGCGCGAACGCGTCGGCAACGATTCCTTTCAATTTTTTATTTTCGGGGCACAAGCCGATCAGACGAGCTCTCTCCCACTTTTCGGGTGAGCGTTCGATATTTTCTAGTATAATCTGGACGTCGACCAGTACACAAGGCGCGAGCACATTAGAGTGCGTTTTTCGAGCATCGGATGAGTAAAACTCTCGTCCGTGCATGTCTTTGAGACATTTCCAATCGTCGGCTTGATCGAATCCGATTACGATCGTTTTAGGGGCCAACACGAACTCGTAGAAGGCCGTCCAGTCCTCAGGTGTCGCCGCTAAGGCGTCGAACATTATAGTGTACCCAGTGGGAAAACCCAGCTGGACGAACCGAGCGACGTGGGTCGCGTTCTGGTTCACTATATTCATTTTCGTTTTCTTGTGTATGTATAGCTGAGTAGTCGAGATCTTTTCGACGTCGAATCCGACTAGCATGTGGCCGCGGAAGTTCGGTTTTGCGGATGCCGATAGGGCGCCTTTCAACTCTCCGCTCTCAACGTATTGAGGGTCACGTAGCACGTTTAGCGGTCTTGCATATACCGTCTCGAACCAATGTTCGAATTCCGTGATTCGGATCATTCTTTTGATATTGTATTCTAAAAAATATCATAAAATTTCGATTAATTTCTGTGAGATTTAGTTTCGCATGGAAACGTCACTCATTCGAATCGCAGCGTGCAAATCTTCTAGCAAAGTTACCGCGACTCCTATTTTCTTATCGACGGATCGATACTTTACTCTTCCCTGGGGAAGTGAAACCCGGAGTTTCTTTTTAGAGACTTTAGTCTATATGGCAGTGCAGAACTTACCATCAGCAAAGAAAAATCTGTCGTCTTGACGGTACTGCTTTTTCTGATACGCCACGTATCGGTCTTGGTTGTTAAAAGATTTTCGAAATATCGGCGGCGGATTTATTAGCGACGTAGATATCGCCGATTCTTGCGACGTTGTCGCCTCCGATTCACTCGCCATCGCTTTTATCTATCAACTTTGATTTTGAACAATTTCAAATTCGATGCGACTGTTCTCTATCGTTTCAATTTTGCGAAATGAAAATATAAGCCAAACTATCTTGCTAAAAGATGAAGGTGTAAAGTGGAAAGTTGTTAAATCACGAATTTAAATTTTCATGCACATGGCGAAAAATGTAAAGTTCAGATTGGGTGGGACCAGAGGAAGATTTTCCTACAGCGGGCGCTTTCTATTCATTCTCTCTTCTGCGCAACTACTTATGGAAGGTCAATTTATTCGAAATGGACGTGAATAAATACAAAATCACATAATAATATCACACGCATTCCTTTCATTCATTCCACATAGAATCTGTATGAGCGCGTTTTGCGCGTTTTTAAATATTCGAAAATTTGTACTCATCGCTTTGCTCAAAATTATTAAATAGTTAGACTTTATTCAACAAAATTAAAAATTAGTGTTAGTTGAAATATATCAAAATTATTAATTTTAATGTTTACAAATTTTTGGAGGACCGTTGTCTTCCGTTTCTAAGATTGCCGATGCCGTGCGAGGCATGTATGGCTTTACGCGAGAAAGTGAGACTTTCTGAGATTGTCCGGGACAATCTAAACTATCGATCGTTATGACGTTTTTCAAAATTTCGGAGTTTTCGACCACTACGAAGGGTCCGATATAGTCTTTATCGATTTTTGTTGCTTTTTTGTTGTTAAGCAACAGTATGAGATCGTTTAGATCGTATTTCTGCTCTTTCGCTTTCTTATCGAAGTATCGTTTATGCGATTCGGATGCGTTTTTTAAGTTTTCGAAAACTTCGTTATATAGCGTTAGTTGCGCTTGCGTGAAGATGTACTGATACGCATCGTAGTTTAGCGGTAACGTTAGACTTTTCGCGCAGTCGAAATCTATAGCGATTCTGGGTTCGTACCCTCGCAAAAGTCGAAACGGAGAGAAGTGAGTAGCTGTGTGAGGAACAGCGTTATAGGCGAAAGTGGCGAAAGGTAGATATCGTTCCCAATTATCGGGGTCTTCAGGGGTGAATTTTTTGAGTTGCGAAATCAACGTTTGGTTGAATCTTTCTACCATTCCATTACATTGTGGGTGATACGCAGTGGTATTGATTTTCTGAACTTTTAGTAGTTTCGCGATGTCTTTCATCAAGTTTGAAGTGAATCCTGAACCCTGATCTGATAGAAGATGTTTCGGACTACCATGAACCAATACTACGTTGTTTACGAAACTTTCGACTATAGTGGCTGCTTTTTGATCCGGAATCAAATGAGCGCTTACCCATTTAGTGAAGTAGTCTTGAAATACGATGACGTATGATCTTTTCTCACCCAAAGGGGATATGTTTACTATGTCGGTCGCCACCATTTCAAATGGATATTTTGGTTGTATCGGCATCAACGGAGGAGGTTTCCGCAACTGAGAAGTTGTTTGTTGACATGTTTTACATGTTTTGATCCACTTTATTATCGATTCTTCCATTTTCGGCCACCAGAAATGCTGACGAATCATCGCTGTAGTGCGTCTATGACCTTGATGGCTCAAAATCTTCGCGCCGTGAAATTGATACAAAACACTTTCAATCAGAGTAGTTGGGACTACTATCGCGGAAGCTGTGTTAGCTTGTTTCGATGTTCGGTACACTATCTCGTTTTCGGTATGGAAAGCAGATGAAATCGTAGAGATTTGGTTTTGTTCCAGAACTTTTATCAACTTCGCGATGTACGGGTCTTTTCTTTGAGCTTCTCGGATTTCTTCCGGCGTTTCTATAGTTACTAGCCGTTTCTCTGGCTGTTGAAAGTCTTCTTCGAACTTCGGCACTTTACTTCTTTCTTCTTTTTGCGTCATTGACCTTGTTATGGCCGCAACGACAGTCTTTTTTCCTTCTCGAAATGTCGGTCTGAATATTTCATTTGTTACTTCTTCGCTAGTCTTTGACTTCACTTTAGCGTGAGGTTCGTTTCGAGACAAAAAATCAGCGCAAGCATTTTCTTTGCCTTTTACATATTCAACACGGTAGTCATAGTCTTGCAGTTTTATTGCGAAGTTCTGAAGTCGCGAGTTTCGATGTTTTTCTTCTTTGATCCATTGCAAAGGCTTATGATCAGTTCTGACCGTTACTTTTTGTCCATAGACATAGTGTCTGTACCATCAGAAAGCTTCTACAATTGCTAGACATTCGCGCTCAGTCGTACTGTAGCGGGTTTCTACGTCGGACAGAACTCTACTGTTGTACGCGATGACCCATTGATCATTTTCATTTTCTTGATACAAAATCGCACCAATAGCAGTTGTGGTAGCATCAGTTTGAATGATGAATTTCGATTTTTCGTCGTTATAGACAGGATATCGCAAGAAAGGAGTTGAGGTTAGAGATGTTTTAATCTCGTTAAACGCTGTACGATGTTCTTCGCTTATCTCATATTTCGCGTTTTTTCGTAGAAGTTGATAGAGTGGTCGCGAAAGAGTGGCAAGATTCAGTATGAATCGTCTACACCATTGGACAAGGCCCAAAAAACTTTGAAGATCTTTTACCGTTTTTGGCATTTCATAGTTTACGATTGCGGAAACTTTTTCGGGATCAGGTGAGATTCCATTTTCGCTTAGCAAGTGACCAAGAAACTTTACTTGTTTCGGTACGAAATCACATTTATCTGGTCTTAGCGTTAGATTTGCATCTCGAAGAGCATCAAAGATCAGTTGGATATGTGCTAGATGATCGTTATACGTTTGCGAAAAGACTATGATATCGTCGATATAGACCAAACAGATTTTCCAGATGTATGGATGCAGGATCCGTTCCATTAGTCTTTGAAATTCAGCGGGAGCATTTTTCAAACCAAAAGGTAGAACTTTGAAACAAAACAAGCCTTCTTGACTGACGAAAGTAGTTTTATCGCGTGAAGCGATGTCTAAAGGGATTTGCCAATACCCTGCTTTTAAGTCTAGAGTTGAGAAAAATCTTGCATTGCCTAGAGCATCTAGATAGTCATCGATTCTCGGGATCGGAAACTTATCGCTAGGAGTAACTTCATTTATACCTCTATAATCGACTACGGGTCTCCAACTTCCATCTTTTTTCGTTACCAGAAACATAGGCGCAGCTCACGGTGATCGCGAAGGTTCTATGAGGCCTTTTTCCAGCATTTCTTGGATTTTCTGATGAACCATTGGTCTTTGTTCAATCGGCGCACGATAGTAGTGTTTTGCGACTGGTTTTGCATCACCGGTGTCTATAGAGACCGTTAACTCGTGTGTGAGAGTAGGCTGATCTCCAGGGAGACTGAAAACATCGCGATATTGCTTGAAGACTTCGATAGCGATTTTTCTATCTTCAACGTCGATATTCGACTTTTCAGTCATTTTTTCGAGAGCGTGTTGAAGTTTTTCTTCTTCGGACATGGTTGACTGATCTTTAACCAACGTCGCTGGCTCATAGTCTTCTTCGTGATCGCTTAGCGACGCGACGGTCATTTTCGATTCTTCGAGTTTGAATTTAACCTCAGCGATGAGCTGGTTAGGTTGTAGATGGATGCCGTTCGCACTATTATTGACGAATAATAGTGGACATTTGCCTTCAGTTATGTTGATTATCGCAAGTTCGATCGGATATTCGCAGTTTTCTTTTCCGAAGTTCACGGGTTGAACTATGACGCTTTTGAAGCTTTCGT
This sequence comes from Romanomermis culicivorax, assembly GCA_963922205.1. NCBI lineage: Eukaryota > Metazoa > Nematoda > Enoplea > Mermithida > Mermithidae > Romanomermis > Romanomermis culicivorax. The sequence continues at coordinate 637,116 of CAWUHX010000004.1, read as the reverse complement.
TTGTGAAAGGAAAGATTTTTCCGTTAACCCACGTTTGACAATTCGGTTCTACGTAGCATGACGAGATATTCAGAATCGGTAGCGATCTGTCGATTTTCACGATTTGCGTTTGACTTTGTCCCGTAGAAGTATTTGAAAATACTTCGTCATAGGGCGCTTTTTCGATCGGTTTCAAAATTTGATTTAGTTCTTGTTGAACGTCTCCGATTCTGATGAAATTTTCACGAAAGTTTATTACGGCTTGAACGCTTGGATGCACTAGGAAATCAGTTCCTAGGAGGCATTGCTCTCCTGTAGTAGGTAGTATCCAGCATCGTACTAGATGCGTTCCGAAAGATGAACTGATTTTGAAGATTATCGGACCTCTGGCATCGACGATAGCACCGTCGGCTACTTTTATCTGCGCGGATGTTTCCAAAGTATCATAGTCAATCCCCAAAGAGCGTTGAGCTAGACATGAGGAAATGACTGAACACTGAGCACCGGTATCGATTAACACTTTTGTTTTGGTTTTTCCGATTTCGGCATCGATATGAAAAGCACGAGTAGGAGCGTATAAGCTCAGCAGTTTGATATCTTTTTGCGAACATTCTTCGATTCGACACACGCTAGATCTCGCGATCCACGGTTCAGTAGGTTTTTCGATTGTGAAATCAGTGATTCCGGGAGCGACGAAGAAGTTTGTAGCTTTAGAAGCTTCTGTTGGTTCAAGCATATTAGCTGTACTAGTTGTCGGTTTCATCGGAACGAAAGGTTTAGGTGAGTTGGACACCGTTTTGGTTTCTGATGACAAAACTTGTTGCGAAGATTTCGGAGAAGTTAGCTGAGTCTGTATAGACTGTGAGTTATTCATCGGATAGTAGTAGTGCTTCTCGATTATCTTTTCTTGTCGGGATTCGGAATCGCAAAGAGAAATGTTTGCAACATCTCTCTGATAGTTTCGGTTATCGCGATTGAAGAATCGGTTATTTCGGTCAAAATTTTGATTCTGATTGAGCGTGTAGTTACGCATATTTTGTTGAAAACGAGGACGCCAATTATGGTTGTTTTGCCATTGATGATTTAGTTGCTGTTGCCGAGGCTGAGAAGCCTGTGGTTTCAATTGATAGCATTCGGAGCTGTCGTGTTTACACTGACCATGATAGGTGCAATATTTTACCGGTCGTTCACGTGACTGATTTCGTTGGAAGTTTCGATTCTGAGAGAAATCCCGTATAGGAATGTTTTCTCTATTCCGAAAGTTCGGACTTGTCCTGCGATCGAATTGCGATCTTCGATTTTCGAAATTATTAGCGTTTTGCGAGTTTTCTCAGATTCCGAACTTTTCTAGGACTCGTTTTATGCTTTCTTCCAATTCTTTCGTCTTCGCTAGAGTCGAATTTTCTTGAAATCTCACGCTATTCCGCTGTCTAGAGTCGTCTCTGTTTCGGGATTGAGAGTTATCTCTGAAATGAGGTTTCGAATCATCTCTGAAGCGCGATTGAGCTGGTTGCTCTTCCGACCAATTTTCGAGTGTATTAACCAGTATAGGTTGTTCTACTCTGACAGTTGACTGTTTATTCGCTCGCTGGATTTTCTGAACTTTCGCGACGGCTATAGCTAAGTCGGTGATCGTTTCTAGAGTACTCGCGTCAATCGAGACTCTGTAAATTTCCAGCATTTTCCAAAGAAAAGTTGTGATAACTTTTCTATGGCGATACTGAGCGCTTCTGTCATAGTACAGTAGATGTACGTAAGTGCTGATTCGATTTAAGAAAGCTGACGGATCTTCGGTTTCAAAAGGAGCGATAGACTGGAGCTCGCATTGGAGCGTATCTTGGTCGCAATTCAGTGCATTCATACACATCAAAATCTGTTTCGCTTCATCGTAGGATCGGACATCTCTTATGGTGTTTAGAGCACCATCGCAAGTCAAGCGACGCAACGTGTGAAGTTTCACATACTCAGACGCATCAAGGCCGAACTCGTTTTCGAGTGCAATGAAGAATTTCAAAACTTGTTGATTTCGAGTCGAATTATCTAGTTTTTGCGGCGCTATCTTTTTACAGATAGTCTTAATTCTTGTTTCGTCATCGGCGAAAGATCTATGCACCTGAGAAGGTGGGATAGACGGAAAATTTATCTGAGAGTTTAGCGCGTTTAGCGCGTTAGAGCGGTCAAACGTTTGAGTCGGGATGATTAGATCATCGTCATCGTCGATTATACTACGAAAACTAAGTTGACTTTTTCGATCGCTAGTGACGTTTTTTGGTTTTGTCAATTTCAGAGACTGAGCGTAAGAGCTCGTAGGTCTCGCGATATTTTCGATTTCAGGAACATTCGGTTTCGTTAGCTCTTCTTTTTGAGCTCTCATCGCTTCGATTTCGGTTTTAAACTCATCGAGAAGTTTTTGCTGTTGAGTCGCGATAGTTACGATTTCGCTTAACGCGTTAGTAGCGTCGCCACGAAAGTTCATCATTTCGGCATCGCATTTTTGCATTACGTCGATGTAGGCGTCATTATCGAAGATTTTTCGAGGATCGGTATCCTTCGGTTTCGGTTTTAAAAAGTTGAATTTTCAGTTTTCGACGATTTTTGGAGATAGAGATCACGAGGTTTTTCGCGTTTTTAGCGGAGCGGACGTTTCCGGTAGATCGAAATTACGCTTATCTGCTTCGTAGAGAAGCGGTAGATTCGCGTTTTCGCAATCGAAATTTTCGATTTCTAGATTAGCGGTATTCGCTAGTTTCTTATAGAAACCTTTTTCGTAACCGAGCGCAGTAGAGCGACGCGTGCGGTTTTCCTCCATTTTTCGGATTTTCGATTTTTCACAAATTTCGGCGTTTCCTCAACCTTTAGACGAGCTGGTACAGTCACCAAATTATGTCGTGCGTGAGAAAATGAAGAATGGACGACGGAACGCAGATGAGAATTTAAGCTGTGTAGCTCGACGATTTATCGCGCGTTTTGAAGAGACGTACGGAACGTGGAAGAGCATGCGGAACACTGTAGACGAAACACCCGGAGTGTTTATCGGATTTACGCAACGATAGTCGAACGCAGGAGATTGACGGGCTCGTAGAGAGCGCTGTGTCAATTTATCCAGGGATCTTCGCTCAGGTCGTCAAAGGTTTTCGGATGCCGAAACTCGCGCCGTATAATCTTAGTCGCTTAGGAGTCTCACTCGCTCACTCAAACTATTTTCCAAATAGTTTGATTCAAACTAGAACACACCTTTCGCACAATTTACTAATGTACAAAAGCCGCCACACACTTTTTCAGACAAACGCCAAAAACACAACCGTTTGGCTACAGTACAACGCAAAAACTAATGAAAACACTTTCATAATTTCTTCACGTTATAGCCACGCCTCTTCGGTGGTCTCGTCGCGATCTTCCCAATTCAAACTTGCCGATCTCTTTTCGCAAACGACACGAGCTTTACAAATACGTCAAATCGCTCCACAACATCCCCCCAACCCCCCCCCCCCCCAAGTACAGGTATGCCTCCCCAAGACCGTAGCCAGGATTTTTTCCAAAGGGGGGGGCACACTTTTTTTCAGGGCCAATATCTCAGCCAATATTAGTGATAGAAAAAATCTGAATGCAGATTCGAGCGTATCTCAACAAGCTCTACAATATGAGCTATAACACAGACATATTTGGGATGAAAAATTTTTTCTGAATTTTGAGTAGATTATCCGCGCGAAGCACCAAAAATTTTTCGCGTTTTTTCGTCTCTAAACGTCTAAAAATGCATTTCCAGCTCCTTTTTTGACTGAAAAAAATTTTCCTCAATGTGAACCAAGCCCAAATTTTTTCTCCACATTTCAAAATTTTGGTTCACAAAAGAAAAGACCCCAAATCACTGTTTTTTTTCCCCCGGGCCTTTTCCCCGAATGGGGAAAGGGATCAAAATTTTTTTCCCCATTTTCCCGAAGTCGTTTTTTTCGCTCAAAAATGCTCACAGACGCTTTATTTACGTGTTTTCGAGCTTTTTCAAGCCTTCTGGTGTTTTCAGACCCGTTAATTCATTAAAATTGAGGAAAAAATTGAAATTTTTGAGTTCAAAGTTTAATCTAAAAGCATTGGAACAAACTTTCAAGCAAACTATCCAAAAGCATAATGACTTTGAATTACATGAAAAATCGATGGTTAAGTCTTCTATGATGACAAGTGAGAACCCAAAAGGGATGTTAATCTTTCCGGCGCGAAGCGCAGCAAAAATTTTTTGGGTATTGATATTCTGCGACGCTGGAAAATCAATTGTCCGAACGTTTATTTCAAGAATTAGATTCGAATTTTGTGTTCAAAATTTCTAGAATTTTACTTGAAAAATTTTAAAACCAGTATAATTTATTTGTAAACTCTCATACTTGGTCGAAAATATATGAGTAAGCAGAGTATAAATTTCCGAAAGATATTTCCATGAAGCATTTGAATTGATTTTACGTAAGAAAAGAAATAATTGCATCAAAAAGCTTAGAGACTTGACGTATTGATCTTTCTCAAAATGAAAAAATGCGAATCTTCATTAAATATCATGAAAAAATATTGAAGATTACCAATGAAAACATGAGATAATACGTTCAAGATGATGAAAACTATTATAGATTATATGATAAATGAAGGTAGACATGCTAAAAGCCGCGCCAGGGGTTAGTAATGCATAATAATGATTATTGAAGTTATAATCGGCGCGAAGCGCCGGAAAATTTTGAGATTATGACCTTATAAAATGCACCAAAATGTATCTTTTCTGTATCCGATCCCCAAAATTTATTTAAAAAAAATTCAAATCTCTACAGAGGGGGGCATGCCCCCCACCCCCCTCCTCGTTTCGGGCCTGTGCCTCCCCCAACCTCCTCCCAATTACAGGTATGTTTCTGACGAAAAAGCGAAAAATTTTAAAAAATTTCCAACTTAATTTTTTGGTCAGTTCGGCGTCCTAATTCTTGCGCTTCCAGTCATTCATAACCTTAAATTATACATCTATAACCATATAACTTAAACGTTCATAATCGTAATTAGTGCCTCATTTTTGCAATAACCCTCTCTGAATTGCGCAGGTTTTATTTTTCTTCGGCACGACAGAAGTAAATTAGATACAGTATAACTCACTGATCTATACAGCATAATAAAAACAGCTTTACTTGTGGATCGGAATGCAGCGAAGGTCCGACCTTCACCGTGAAGGTCGGACCTTTGAAGGTTCGACCTTCGCTCCGATTGTGTAACCGGAACGAAGGTCGTACCTTGGAAGGTTTTACCTTCGCTCGAAGGTACGACCTTCGGCGAAGGTTCTACCTTCATGAAGGTAACAGTTGTGCAACCCAGCCCAGGAGTCACAGCTTATCACTCACTGTAATAGGGTCAAACTGATATGGTAAGCAGAACAATGCAGAAAAATTGACAGATCATAATCTAAGTTATGGCAGAGCACGAGAACTATTGAAAAAGCTCTATAAGGATATTGGACTAGATTCCTCTAAATACCGCACCCATAGTTTGAGATCAGGGGGCGCCACAGCAGCCTCTGATGCAGGAATATCACAGGAACTTATTAAAACTCAAGGCCATTGGAAATCTAATAATGCCATAAATCGTTACATAAAACACACAATATACAGGAGGCTTACTGTATCTCAATGCTTAAAATTGTAGCAATTTTCTTTTTTTAGGATTTCCCTCCATGCCTGCAGTTGGAGCGTGAAGTCCACAACATTTTTAACCAATGCTTTTTTTGTCTTTTTTTACAAAAATTTGTTACGTGGATCGAAATGAATGTGATGTAAATATTCTCTATCTTCCGTCTTAATGCTTCATTAAATTTGTTAGCAGAGACAATTAAAAAAGACTAAACTGAAAAGCAAATAAGTAAGTTTATTTTTGGTTCGAAGAAAAGAAAATAATAGTGAGAAATTTCTACAGTAAACGCTTTCATGGGGACACTTTTATGTAAGTATCAATTTCACGATCATTCTATAAACAACTGACATGCTAAGAATCGATGTTGAGTACACACTCGATATAAAAGCTACTTCGGAATTATGACAGCATTTTTGGAAAAGTTTTCCAGGTTTTTTCTTAAATGGAAACGATTGAAAATACTATCAATAAATTGCCATTTTTGTTTATTTCACGTCAAAATCAGGATACAATTTTCGCATCTTGAGGAAACTATCCGGATATTTGTAAAAAAAGTAAAGAGCAGATTTTACACAAATAATTTACGATTTTTCTGAATTTTTCGCATCTTTAAAAATTTTCTAGGGTTTTTCTTTACAGAGACGATTGAAAATTATAACAATGAATTGCTATTTCTCTCAATTTGAGATGGAAATTATCAGATAATTTTTACATTTCAACAATGTTTTCCAGTTTTTCTTGAGAAAATGATTTAAAAACCGGAAATTGTACCAGGAAATGGCGATCTTTTTCCAATTTTATTTCAAAACTAGGAGAAAATTTTTTTTCATTTTAGAGAATTTTTCCAGCTTAATGGAAAATATAGCAGCAATTTGCAAATTTCGTCCATTTTTATTTTCAAATTTATGAGAAAACTTTTGTATTTTGACGAAGTCAGCCAGGTTTTTTTTATAGAATTGATGGAAAATTTTATTAAAAAATAGCGATTTCTGTAAGTTTCACGTCAAAATAAGGAAAAATTTTTTGCATCTTGAGAATATTTTCCGGGTTTCTCTGTAAAAAAGATGAAAAAACAAAAAATTATACACAAGACAATCACGATTTTTCCGGATTTTAGTTCAAGATTATAGAAAATTTTTCACATTCCGAAAGTGAAAAATTCGCAGATCGTGCTTCACGTTGATGCAATTGCAAAAAAATAACGGGATATGCCAATTGGAACAACAACATGTTTACGAACTAACTAAGGGAAAAAAATTCTGATTTAAAGAAAAAAAGACACCGAACGTTTGTCGATGTTCCAATATTTTAGATGGATGGGTTTTCTTGGCAGCAAAGATGAATCCATTCATTGATGAAGTCGTCTGAATAACGGCAATGGCAGAGATCATGGGCAATGATGGATAATCTTTTTTGCCTAGACAAACGTTTCACCGGCTCGAGTGGTAACAATGAATTGTACAGCCTCTTATGAATGACTAATTGACGTAAATTTGGCAAATTTTCCACTGCGTATGTTAATGCGTCCTCGATTGGGGATAAGTCGGTTAACTGGGGAAAATACGTCCGTATTAGGAAATATTGCAGGTTGGGCGCCTTGGTGGGCAATTCCCGGATTTGTTCGGCATTCAGGAAGGTGACGCAAAAATAATGTAAAATCAGGCATTGATCCAAAATGAGGTCGAACGATCCCGGGGAAACAGAATTATTAGCGTATAAATCTATACCTTCCAATGAAGAGATGGACCGCATCATTTTCAAACCTGCAGCATCCTTTGCTGACCAACACGGACTGAAAGAAAATTTAAGGATGAGATTCGTTTCTCAGAAAAATGTGTTCAATAAGATAGCCAGCATGTTATACCTGGTCAGAAAAAAGCATCGAAATCCATTTTGAAAAAACAGTTTGTTTCAGCTTACCACCTTCAACGATCGATTTAGACTAAGAAATGGTAAGATGTATGTCTTTTAGCAATTAAAAATATGCAAATTGTAGTAATGATGCACATAACAGGTGAATGACAGGCAACACACTGCAGTTCATGTTACTTTTCGGGATGATCGTTTTTCAGTTTCAAGTAGCTAGTTCTTAGGCCTAAGGGTAATTTATGCTTGTCTTTTTCGACGCAACTTTTGAAATTTGCATTTATTCGCTCCGCTATGCATAATTCTTGGAAGTTGAAATATTTTAAGATTTCCGTAATAATGACGACATCGTCCATATGAATAACGTGATCGATGCAGATTCTAAATCTCTGAACAAAAGAAACAACTTTTTCCCCAGATGACGATGATGCAGAAACCACATAAAAATCAAAAAACTAAAATTTATCAAAAAATTTATAAGAAAAAATTCGGTTAAAAATGAGCACAAAAAATTAATTTAACTTGAAAGAGAAAAAATGAAAAATCAATAAAGGTAATGGAGCAAAAAACAAAAAAATAGAAAATAAAAACGAATATAAATAATTAGGAAATGATAAGAAAAAATAGGCTGAAACGAAAAGAAAAAATGAACGTATGAAATTAAATAAGAAATAAATGGGAAAAAAAGATAAGAATGAAAAATGAATAAAACTGAAAGAAAATGAAAAACAAAAAACTAAAAAATGAATGAAAATAATTGAAAAATTAAAAGAAAAAATTTGAGAAAATGGAAGGAAAAAAACTTCTGGAGAAAACGACCAAAAAATGAACCATTTTTGACATGTTATATGCACAAAGCATAAAAGAAAATAGTGTAGATCTTGATAGGCCTAGAAAACGTATATAGGCCTCACTACGTATGGAAAGTTATTGAGCATTCAGAAAAAATATTAAAACAAAAAATTGAAATATAAATGAAAATGATAAAAAATTGATAAAAAAGAGAAAAAATTAATAAGGAACTATCGAAGTAAAAAATGCGTAAAAAAAAGTTAATATAAATTGAAAGAAAAAAAGAAAAATGAATAAGAGTAATGAAACATAAAAACAAAGCATGGAAAATAACAAATGAATAAAAATAATTAGGAAATGAGAAGGAAAAAGTGAATGAAAATGTTAAAAAATAGAAGTACGACTAAAAATGAATACCAATAAAAAAGAAAAAGTCAATGCAAACAAAAAAATGTGAAAATTAGTAAAAGTGACAAAAATAATGAATAAAATTTTTTTTAATTTCTTCAATTTTTTAACCTTTGACGTAATTGCTTGGAATTTTTCCCAGTCTAATATTTGAAGAAAATCTGAATCAATTTCCAAACTTTTCAGTTTTTGTAAGCTAGGAGGAAGGATGATGAAATTATACCTAAAATCCCTAGGTACAAATTATGAGTCGTAACAAAACACCTGTTTTTCCAAATCGAAGATGTCAACTTATGCAGGCCCCACAATATTTTTTGATTATTTTCATCCAAGAATCAGCGAAGATTCGATCAAAATCGAACTGAGAAGTTCCTCGCCAACGTAACCGTTATTTTACCAAGTCAGAAAAAAGCGAATTATGGTCACCATGTGAAATGAATATAATAGTGAAATTAGATCCACTAGAAAACTATGAAGTAGAAAATGTTGCTCGAACTTGAGAACATTACGTTGCAATAATTACGAAAACTAATTCCAAGCAGCAGTGTTTTTATTGTACTTTACAAACGAAACGGTCCAGAGTACAAACGAAAATTTTTGCTTCGTTTGCACCAGTACAAACGAAAATTTTTGAACAAAATAATTTTTTTGTTACTCAACAGCTGTCAGTATTCAGTATCAAAGGACTTTGTTGGACTTGTTTGTTATGCGTGCGCATCGAAAACAACAAACTTAGCAGCTGTAGCATAATAATGAAAGCTTTTTGTGAAGTATTTCACTAGTGCATGTCATGTGCCTCATGATCAAGTGTTTTATGTGTCTGAATTTGTAGCCTTGTCATGTTTCTCGTGGAAATAGCCAATGTATTCATGTTTACAGCATATTTGTTGCATTTTATAACAATAAATGTTTTTTCAGCATCTTTTCGCAAATTTTGGAGTACAAAGGGTTTTTGAGAGGTCGTTTGTACCAGTACAAATGGACCGAGTACAAAAAAAACACTGGTGTGAGGTATGTATATCAAAAATTAAAAATCAAAAACAACATCAGTTGTTGAAAGGATTGAGAGGAGACTATCCCCCCCCCACCCCCAAAGACCCGATGCGAAGCACCAGAAAATGTTCACTTTATCTCCAGACAGAAAACTCTATAACCTAATCGAAAGGAAAGTCAGGCTTCAAGTTGCAGCATGCAACTTGGCAAAAAATTTGGTTGCACAGCCTGAAATTTTGTTGTTGTGTGCAATAAACGCTGTGCAAATGGCACAAAATTTTTTTCTACAAGAAATATAAGGTGAAGTGGGATGACTTTGATCAGAGTATGGCATTCGATAACTATTTGAGATCTGGAAGTCATTTTGAGTCACCGCACTTTATCTTACAGAAAACTGTGAAAAAAGAAACCATGATTTGATTGAAAGTGATAGTTGTGATGAGTGACCAAGCTACCATGATTTAATTGAAAATATAGTGTTTGTCCAAAGAAAATGTGCTATTTTTCTGTCATAACTTTTGTCTCTTAAAATTTTGCAATGTTCTTACCTCAAAATTTTCTTGAAGTTTTCATGAATTGCGTTCATTCACTGACTTAACAACTCCCATATAGCACCTGGGTACCCCAAATACCTGGGTAACTCGGGTATACCCTGAAGACCAGGTACCCTGGTCCTGAAATTTTCAGAGTGTGAAGCACTATGGTGCGGGTGGTTGAGCCAAAAAAGCATGCTTTCAAGCATGCTTTCCATACAAAATATGCATTAAAAAACTGACTTCAAAAAATTTCTGCAAGGGGTGTTTGACGATTTTTTTCAGGCCAGGTAGGGGTGTTTCAGCTTACCAGGTAGGAGGGTTTACCTCCCCTGACCCCCTATGTCAATGTATAATTATATCCATGAGCAAAAAATTTTCAATTTTAGTCCTTTTTATGTCCACCAAAACGCATTTTTTTGGTTTTGAATTCCCCAAATTTTTTTTAAAACACTCCATTTGACGAAAAAAACGGAGATTGAAACATCATCAGTTTGAGAAATTGACAGATACTGTCGGTTGAATACAGACACGCATGGCAAGAATTTTGCAGGGCATTGACTTTTTTCCCAGGGGGTTGGGGGTTAGGTGAGCAAAAGAACAAAAAAAGTTCTATAAGCCTGTTTTCATTAGGGATGGGCCGGGTATCCGGATCCGCAGATATCCACCTTAATTTTAGGATCGGGATCCCGTCCGCTGAACCAAATTTTTTGAGATCCGTATCCGCTGTTGTCAATGATTAAGATCCAGTCATAATTGGATCTTTATTCATTATTATTCACATAAAATTTTGCAGTATTAGAAAACACCAAAAATTTTCTGGCGCTGCACGCCAGATTAAATAATTCTTTGCAATACTATTTCTCAACAAATAGTGCTTCCTGGAAAATAAATTTCCAGTAAAGGAAAAAATGTTGGCGGTCCTCCTGTATGGAAAAGGCGAATTTTTATCCATTTCAGAACGTCAAAATCTACTCCAACTTTTTTGCAACTTAAATTTTAAACATGAAGCTGAGTTTGAATTGAGAAGCATCATGGAACTAATTTTCAGAAATTTCAGGTTTAACTTGAAGTTTTTCAGATTTATAAAAGTTATGAGTATTATTTTCTTAATTTGTAAGATGATTATGAAGGACAGGAACTCCAGTGCTATTAGGAAGAAACTTTGTGCAAAAATTCATAAAAGATCATGGTTTTTTCAGTGTACAAAAAAATTCCTTCATACAAAGACTTTTTGTACAGGTACAAAGAGGCTTGTAGAAAAAACACTGCAATGGTAGCAAAATTATACTTGAGAAACAATAATTTTTCAACAGTATCACCCTTCAAACGATTTTTGGTAGGATCATAAATTTGACCAGAACCAGTGAATGGCTGCTCATAGGGGGCACTTTTCAATAGTGCTAATTTAAGTTTACTTTCTGCATGAAGCAATTGTGCAGAGACGTTTGAGATTTAAGTTCATGCTCTAAATTTATTTTTGAGTTGCTAGGTTCAAAGAAAACACAAAAACTACTTCTTTAACATGACTATACTTGTAGCAACTTGTTCCACAATAACTTCTATTTTCATTATCTTCTTTTCATTTAGCTGCAAACTGCTTATACTCATATATTGCCATATGTTTCCTCTCTAAATGTTTTCTCTGACATCCAGTAGCACAACATTTTCTGGATAACTGTTTTCTGCATTTATTTCACTTTGCCCTTTCTTCGTCATCTGGGGACACTGTGAAGTAGTCCCAAACTCTGCTAGTTAAAGAAGAACTTCAATCCATAATTTCTGAAGAAACTTTCCATTTCTATTCATTTCTTTTCTGATGAAACCAATATTAATCTAAACATGAATACAATTTAATGAATGAAAATTATCAATTAGTACATGTGAACTATTTCAATAAACGAACACCTCAATCATTAATAATCTATTAATCTATTGACACCAATGGATATAAATTCATTTAACTCAATTTTAGACAAATTAGACATAGTACATATACTTATTGAAAGATCGGGATCCGCTCGGTCTGTCCCTCAAGATCCTGATGCAGATCTGGATCCGCTGAACCAAATTTTCCAAGATCCAGATCGCCAAAAAAGTCGATCCGGCCCATCCCTAGTTCTCATACAGAATATGCACAAAAATCATGAATGAAAAAAGTTCAGGGGGGTGTTTTGACGATTTTTTGGCCAGGGGATGACCAGGGTCTCAGGTATGGGGGTTTACCCTCCCCCTATGTGTAACAGTAACCCAAATTTTTATTCGATTAGCTGATTGAAAACATCCACATTTTGTTAAAGCCTGAACATCATTGGACCGGAAAAGTCAAATTTAAATCATGAAGTCAGTGTTAAAAAATTCATCTTCCAATGTTCTGGAGTATTGTTATCCGAAAATTGAAAAAAAAGAAAAGAAAATATGAAGCAACAATGATGCAGTTTATGATTCTTCATTTTTGCTAAGCACAGATATGTCAGCTGTCGAATTTGTAAACAATTTAGGTTTTCCGCGCCTTGTTTTTTTTGTTTCTAAAACTATGAATTTTGATAAATTCTTATCATAATTTGAGCCGGAAATGAAAATTTTTGTTTTTTATCGATTTTCCATAAATTACTTACTGTGCGAAAGAACAGTGGTTTTTGTATTGTGATAACATAAATGCCTGGCTTTTTAATTTTCATTTCTTTTTGAAGCAGTTTTATGCAGAACTTTCATTCTTCCAAAACATAATATTTTTAAAAAATTGTATATTTGCCGGTTTTGACCAGTTTTTTAAACTCTTTGCAGATTTTTAAAGCATCTTTGGCCGATTTTCATTTGCCAATCTGGCAACACTGGTCAAGATTTTGGTCATTATTGTCGTTACTTTTTTTGTTCAGTCAGCATTGCTTTCCAGAGCTCCCTCATTTTGAGCTGTCATCTTGAGTCTGGCCTACATCTTTGTGGTTGTTTTACACTGTTTGCACCCCGAATCAAAAGTTTGAGGACCCTGCCTCCTGGAAAGTTCTTGCCAGGCATGTCTGGCGCCGATCATAATAAGATTAGCATGATTGTACGAGTTTTCTAAGTTGGGACAGAACAAAAGTTTGCATTTAGCACAGTCCAGATCCGGTCGTCTCACATTACCAACTCACAAACCAAAACGGCAAAGGTTGCAGGAGCCAATATAACCAAATTTCAAAAGTTGAATTGAATCAGAGTTGCATCGATTTTGATCGAATCTTCACTGATTCTTGGATGAAAATAATCAAAAAATATTGTATGGGCCTGCATGAGTTGACATCTTTCATTTGAAAAAACAGGTGTTTTGTTTCAACTCATTAATTTGTACCTGGGGATTTTAGGGATAATTTCGTCATCCTTCTTCCTAGCTTGCAAAAACTTAGAAGTTTGGAAATTGATTCAGATTTTCTTCAAATACTCGACTGGGAATATTTACTGTTCTGTAAAAAATTCTCATAATTCTCCACAACTTAGTGCATATATAATCAGGGATAAATTATATTCCAATGAATTATGACAGAGGATGCAAAATTGAAGAAATTTAAAAAAAATTTATTTCATTATTTTTGTCACTTTTACTATTTTTCACATTTTTTTTGTTTTCATTGATTTTTTCTTTTTTATTGGTATTCATCTTTAGTCGGATTTCTATTTTTTAACATTTCCATTCACTTTTTCCTTCTCATTTCCTAATTATTTTTATTCATTTTTTGTTTTCTATACTTTGTTTTTATGTTTCATTACTCTTATTCATTTTTCTTTTTTTCTTTCAATTTATATTAACTTTTTTGTACGCATTTTTTACCTCGATAGTTTCTTATTTATTTTTTCTTTTTTTATCAATTTTTTTATTATTCTTATTTATATTTCAATTTTTTGTTTTAATATTTTTTCTGAATGCTCAATAACTTTTCATACGTATGAGGCCTATATACGTTTTCTAGGCCTATCAAAATCTACACTATTTTGTTTTATACTTTGTGCATATATATAACATGTCAAAAATGTTCCATTTTTTGGTCGTTTTCTTCAGAAGTTTTTTTCCTTCCACTTTCTCAAATTTTTTAATTTCTTAATTATTTTCATTCATTTTTTAGTTCTTTGTTTTCATTTTCTATTGCTTTTATTCATTTTTCATTCCTATCAAGTTTTTTCCTTCTCATTTCTTATTTATTTTCATACGTTCATTTTTTCTTTTCATTTCCAGCCTATTTTTTCTTACCATTTCCTAATTATTTATATTCGTTTTTATTTTCTATTTTTTGTTTTTTGCTCCATTACCTTTATTGATTTTTCATTTTTTTCTCTTTCAATTTAAATTAATTTTTTGTGCTCGTTTTAACCCAATTGTTTCTTATTTATTTGTTTCATGAATTTAGTTTTTTGATTTTTATTTGGTGTTTGCATCATCGTCATCTGGAGAAAAAGTTGCTTCTTTTGTTCAGATATTTAGAATCTGAATAGATCACGTTATTCGGATGGACGACGTCGTCATTATTACAGAAATCTTGAAATATTTCAACTTTCAAGAATTATGCATAGCGGAGCGAATAAATCCAAATTTCAAAAGTTGCGTCGAATGGGAATGGCATCGGTTAAAATACGTCGATTTTGATCAAATATTTACTGGTTCCTGGATAAAAGTTTTGAACAAAATTGAAGCTTATTGTTCCAGCCTGCTTCGTTTGAAAAATTTCCACAAGGTCTTGTCTTTCATGCTCACGAAAAGATGGGATCCGCGTTCGCCTGATCCATTTATACTTAGGAATTTTAAGAAAAATTTCCTTATCCTTCTTCCTAGTTTAGAAAAACTGATGTGTTTAGACATTGATTGGAATTTTATCGAAATATTCGGCTGGGAAAGTGTATTGACTTTCGTGGAAAAATCTCACAATTTGAAGCAAATTGAAGCTAACAATGAACTACGAGAGAAAATAAATAAAGTTGTTATTGGCCATTCCGCCTTGACGAAATTGATAGTTGTTCAACGTTACGATTCATGGATTGATTTATCATCATGTCGAAATTTGACTGATTTCACACTGACATTATATGGAACAAATCCAAAATATGAACAATTGTATGCATTGCTGGATGTTAATTTGAATTTAGAAAGTTTAGATATTGATCGCGTATCGCATGATAATCTTCAGCTGATCGAAAAGTTGATGAGTTTGCCAAAATTGAAAAGTTTGTCTTTGCACATTCCTCGGTTCGATTACACCCAGCTCGATGAAGATTTACCTTTTCACAGAATTATGAAAGATTTGTATTTCATTTCTTTGCAAAATATTAAGGTTGACTGTGAAGACTCCGAAAGTCATGCAAAATTCGTTGCTTTCCTACTATCCCGTAGTCCCCTGTTGAAAGAATTTTCTATGAGAGCATACCCCCGAAATTTGGCGTTTTATCGCATTATTTTCGACAAGTTTCCCCTTTACAATCAAATAGAAATTTTCAGACTAGTGTATTCGCCGAAGCCAGATGAAGTACAGTCGTTTATTTACAATCAAATATCAAAAATGGTTCGTTTGAAGTGCTTTTGGATAAATCATAACGGCTTTTACTCGGATGATATTCAAAAGATCAGCGAATTAAGGAAATTAAAATTGTAAGTTCCAATTCTGCTAATTACATCGATATCAGCTTAATTATTTTTTCGTGACGACAAGCCGAAAGAATAAATTTGTCTTTCGTCTTGTTCAGAAATTCATGCTGATCATTTTTCATCCATGCTGAATTGGTGAAAACTGAGCGCATGGAATGCCAATTTCAACGCAAGAAACAAAAAAATGCGCGACTTTGTGATAAAATTAACATAAATGAACAGGAAGAAGCTTAAAGGGTCATTTATGCTTGACTTTTGCAACAGAATGGAGCGAAATGCAATGGATACAACATCACTGAACTGAAGCGAAATTTTCGTTCGGTTGGAGGTTACCGTCGGTGATTTTCTAGAACATAGTAGTCATCCTTTGCGATTTTCGAAGTGCATTTTCGGGCAAAAAGGAGAATTTGTTCTGTTGGAGTTCATATTATAAGAAATTTCAATTGTCCTTTGCGATCGAAAGTGCATTTTCAAGCTGAACTTTTCAAACTGCTGGTGATCCGTTCTGTTCTGACGAAAAAGACAAGCGTAAATTACCCTTAAGCCTAAGAACAAGCTACTTGAAACTGAAAAACGACCATCTGCCGAAAAGTAATATGAACTAACGGTGTATTGCCTGTCATTCATGTGTCATGTGCATCATTACTAAAATTTGCATGTTTTTAACTGCTAAAAAACCTGCATCTTGCTATTTTTTATCTGAATCGATCGTTGAAGGTAGTAAGCTGTCGGAAAATGTTCATTTGCTTGACTTTTGAACCTTGTGCTAAAAAATATTTCGTCCTTGATATCTTAACAAACATTTCGTCCTTGATATCCTAACAAACAATCGATTGCAATGCCTTTTTCTGAGTAGGTATGCTAACACACTGTCTATGTTGCTGAACTGTTTTTAAATTCTTAAATTTTTTTCAGTCTGTGTTGGTCAGCAAAGCATGCTGCAGCTTTGAAAATGATGCGGTCCATCTCTTCATTGGAAGGAATACATTTATACGCCAATAGACCTGCTTCCCCAGGATCGTTCGACCTCATTTTGGATCAATGTCCAAATTTACGTTATTTTGCCGTCGACATCCTGAATGCTGAACAAATCCGGAAATTGCCCCTTAAAGCGCCCAACTTGCAATATTTCTCTATACAAAACTATTCAAGGAGGGAAAATTTTTTCCTGATTTTGACGTAAAATTGACAGAAATCGCAATTTTTTAGTAAAATTTTCCATCATTTCTATTGAAAAAACCTAGAAAACTTCGTCAAAATACACTAATTTTTTCATAAATTTAAAAAATTCGCAAATTATTGCTATATTTTTATTAAGCTGGATAAATTCTCTAAAATGCAAAAAAATTCCTCCTAGTTTGGAAGTAAAATTGCAATAAGATAGCTAATTCCTGCTATACTTTTCTGTTTTTCAATCATCTTTACAAGAAGAACTCGAAAAAACATTTCTAAAATGTAAAAAGTATTGGATAATTTCCATCTCAAATTAAGTGAAAGAGCAATTTATTGCTATAATTTTCAGTCGTTGCTATCAAGTAGATCTGATGATTTTTCAGAGTGAAAATTCTACAGTATTACCCAGTGTAAAAAAATGTTGATGACGAGAGGTACCAATCTTGTCACTTTTGGAAAATCATTGTGTAGAATATATTATCATCAAGTAGAATTTTTAGTTATGTTGGTATTTTGTTGTCGGAATCCTGTTCTAACAGCCATATTTGATGTTGCAGACAAATTGTCGCATTCGTTTGAAAGTTACTGTGAAATGATGTAATCACGGGTCAGACCGGACGTCAGATCCACTATTTTTCTCCACATTTGCACTATAATAATGTGGAAAAAATCTTGTGGTCTTTCGAGTGTTTTTAGCTCTTTCTAACATTCTGATATTTTCACAGTCTTTTTTATTTAAAATTGAATGAAAAATTGTAATATCCTGTAGAACAAGGTTTCCAGAAAACTATCTGACAGCTTAATAGACTTCTGGAGAATCAATTTTCCGAAGATTTATTTCAAAAGTTAGATCTGAATTTTCTGGTCAAAAATCGTGAATTGTGAAAATTTGTCATTTGAAAAATTTCAAAACTAGTGACTTATGCGCAAACTTTCGTATATCAAAAAGCTACGAGTAAGAAGAGTAGAAAATTTTCAGAAATGCTTCCATGGAGCTTTTGAATTCAATTTACGTCAAAAAAGGAAAATCACTCCAAAAATCGCAGAAAATTTACATACGTGTTTGTTTTTGAAAAATGTGGATTGTGGATGTTTAGTGATTACCGATCAAAACACGAGGTGAGCATACCTGTAAGACCTCCGACCAGTTGGGGGGGGGGGGTAAATCCGAAATTTGAGGGGAGGGGTCGAAAAAAGTCGAAATTTTTCCCAAAAAAGGCCAAAAAACACTTTTTTGCACATTTTTTTCAATTTCCTCCAAACTGGGGGGGGGGGGGTTGGGTATATGGTTGGCCAAGTTGGGGGTGGGTTCCCCCCCCCAAATACAGGTATGGAGGTGAGACTTACGTTCAAGATAAATAGGAACCATTAAAGATTGAATGGTAAAGAAGAGTACACATACTAAAAGTCGCGGCTGAGCTAATTAATACGTAAAATAATAATAATTCAAGTTTTTTGGATTCGAATCTTGTAAAATGCATCAAAATGCGTTTTTTCTGTATCCAAGAGGGTTGGCGGGCATTGGGTTTTAGGGTTGAAAATTGGACATTTCTGGATTTTTGGGTTTTTTGAGGAAAAAATTCATATTTTTCCGTTTTTTTTTTCTCAGGAATACAAGTTTCTTCATGATTTAACTATGAAATTGGGAGTTGAGCCAACTTTAGTTACTGCAATGCAATCTTTTTTGGTACTGACATGACAGCAGATTTGGGATTAGATCACACAACACAACAAACAAATCAAATGCTATCGTAAATTTTCAATCCAAGAGACTTTTTAGTGCTATTCGATTCAGTTCCTATGACTGTTCTGTTGGATTAATTTGTTTTAATCAAAAAGCTTAAGATTCATATTCAATAAATTTAACTTATGTTTGAATTGTCTTTTGGCTGAAGTTGATTGGATTCGGTAGTTTATCTGAATATCAGGCAGATTTTACTGTTTATGGGTCCTGAGCACTTCTGAGCAGTGCTAGTGCTGCTGAAGTTTTTGTTATACCTACAGCTCACAGCCATCAGCATTTCGCGAGATGACTTGAGCAGCTCTAAAATTTTGAGGGAGACAGCAGATCCACTGGAAAAAGAGGCAGCTGATGGCTTTTTGGGTCCAAAAATGGGCTGAAAATGGACAACCAAATATGATGGTTGAATGGCTGTAAGCAGTATAAATGTTCAAGAAAGAAAAATCAAACTTTTTTTACCATGCAAAGTCACAATTTACAGACAACTCAATGATTAAAAGATCTCAGGCAAGTGAAGTGAAGATCAAGAAAAAATATGTTTCATTACAGAATGCTGGAGAGTGACCAAAAATCTGCTATGCAATATTGGTTGATGGAAGGCAAAACGTGGCCTTCATTCCAAAAAATTGCCTTCAGAGTAACGTTTTTAAGACTAATAATAGCAAGCAAGCAAAATTTTTTTGTCATGTTATGATCAGGCGTTTTCCATTTTGGTGTGCACTGCGTCATCAAAGCGTAATTTTTCAACATTAGGCTTTGTTCACACCAAGTTGCATAAATGATTGTCATCTTTATTGGTCAAAAAGCTAGATTTCATAAAATTCAATGCCAAAAATTTTGTTGACAGTGTATTAGCAAGGCCGTATTTAGAGGGGGCGGGGGCCCCCCCTGTTCAATTTTTTTAAAAGTACAAAACACTAGATAAAGGCCACAATAATCTAGAACAAAAATATTGTTCTCAATTTTACACATATACCGATTGAATTGAAGACTTTTCTAGCTCCTCAGCACATGATGTCTCATTCCACTCACTTTCATGGAGCATTCTTCTTTTTTCAGTTGGATTGTTTTTAAAATATTTTGTATTATGAAACGGGGATTAGCATACTCTTAAAAGTATATTTTCTCAAACATTTTAGAAACATCATTTATCGTATTTGCCACAACTGTATGATTTGAATCAGATTTTATGCATGCTGCCAATAGCAACAGCAACTGCTGAAAGATCGTTTTCAATGCTGCGATACCTCAAAAACTATCTGCGGTCGACTATGAAATCCACTCGTTTGAATGGCCTTGCTCAATTGTACATAAATCAGTCAGTAAAACTGGAAGCAGACGAAGTTCTCACTATGTTTGCTAAAAAAAAAGCATCGGCTAGATTTTTTATTGTGATTTTTCAACGTTGATATTTTATAATTGTTGCACCTGAATTGATGTCCGATCAATAAATTTTTACATGGTTTTATCTCTGAATTTGTCATGTGTTAATTTATCAATGCATCTTAACCTCTTCACCTGTTTTATAGTTGCTAGAGAATTTTTTGGATTCACCTAATGCGTTCTATGAGAAAGTCATATAGTCAGCGGACCTCTGCATCCCCTAAAAAAAATTCCTGGATACAAGCCTGTGTATTAGTATATGATTTTATTTGTTATGATATGGAATCTGTGTATTTTTGCTTAAAATCAGGAAAAATGATCTGAAAATGTTTTGCTTTATGAAGAAAAAACTTAAAAAAAAAACTTTGCTTTTGTTTTATATTTAATTCAGAACCACAATTGTGAAATAAAAAACCCTGATTGAACACAGAAAAACCCAAATTCGATATTTTTAATGGGTTTTTTTCCCAACCCTGGTATCCAACCTCCACCATAATGGTGTGAACTGTCATCAATTCGATTGACGGAGAAAATTTATTGATTTTTCTAGTTTCTTTGTGGCAATTTCTGGCTCAGTCTCAGGCTTAAACTTGGGCGTGTGCTCATGGCTAGGCTTTGGATTATGCTCTGAAATATGATTATAAAGCAGTGAACTAAATTTTTTCGACCAATAAAATTGAAAAAAAGGTTTTTGCTCGGCACTGGTTTGTCCCTAATTTTGCTATTTCACTGAAAAATTAACCTACTTTGCTGAAAAATTCAAAAATTTTATTTTTGATAATGGAACGCTAAAAGATTAATCTTGTCCACATTTATTTCCCAGCCAGGTGGTCTAATTTTGCACTGCAGTCAATTCAATCATTTCTTATAGTTGGACAAGGTTAAAAAATCATGTTGAGAGTTTGCTACTAAATTGGAAAAATCAGACATGCAATCAGAAATATCTATGACTGCCCAAACTGATAGTTTTTGAATCATTTGCCAAATTCAAAAAAATAATGTTCACAAATTTCAAAAATTTGTACAGACAGAAGAAATATTTTGTGAAAATGATCTAGAAAAATCTCGGATTTCGTCAAATACATGAAAAAACAATAGAAGCTCCAATATTCATCCATAACATGCTGATGTTCAAAAGCTATAAGCATGAGCTAGACCACATTTTCCAGATGCACAACGGAAATGATACAAAAAATCATAAGTGATTTGAAATCTGGCATGAAGCACCAGAAAAATTTCGATATTTTTTTAATGCGTAAAAATGCATCTTCAGACAGAAGATTCAGGCATGTAGCTGAGGAGGGGACAAGGAGGGACTGCGTAACATTAATCAGAAATTTTTCAGATCATCCAATCGATGATGCTGTATCACTAGATTCATGCATCAAGGAATTTGTTCAGTGATCCCCAATGAGTGCTGCAAACCAGGTAAATGATTTTACTTATGCTGATATTTCACATTATCTGGCTCACTTAGTCCGACTGGCAGAAATAATTTATTTTCTCTGCCTTATCTGATTTGTGAAAAAGGAAAATTGTTCTGATTGGATTAGTGATGAGAACTTCTCTCAGTAAATGCATTCCTTGTTCTGATAGTATTCTGAATAATTATGACTGTAGAAACAGATAGAAATGACTTTCCTAAGAAAAATTGTGAAAGGACATTTTTTTCTTGACAGTAATTTGTGATTTCCATTGCTGTCATGTGATTATTTTCTCTTCTGAATGAAAAATGCTGTTATCTTTTTATTCGTGTTTCAGCAATATGAAATGACAAATAAATTGATTGTTGTGAAATTCATTTGTGTGGGTTCGAAAGTAAGAATTATTCTCAAATTAAAATTTTTTAGCATTTTCATTGGTCATCTTCTAGACGTGCAGCACTATTCTGGCTGCTGCTGATAAAATTCTAGAAGGTACAACACTCAAAGAAGTCGAAAATGCTAACAAAAAGAATATTGTCACAGGTGATGCATCAATGTTATCTATATATGATTGAAATGATTTTTGTTTTGCAGGTTCGAATAATTTTTTCTCTAATAAAATTTCAGGAAAGTAGATTTGATGGCGATTTTTTAAGCAAGATTAAGATATCATACGGCCAAACATGATGTTACATGTATCTCTCAAGGTTATATGCTCTTCTTCGATTCTAGCATCATCTTTTCATAGTCATGCTTACACTTGCATCATAAGATAGTCATGCTTAAGTCATATTATAAGATCTTAGTTGAGTTTACATTCATATCACAGGATCTTAGTCATGCTCGCTATTTGGCTTTCATATCATAAAGTCTTAGTCAGGCTTGCTTTCATATCACAAGATCTTAGTCAGGCTTGCTTTTGTATCATAAGATCTTAGTCATGCTTGCTTCCATACCACAAGATCTTAGTCATGCTATCTTTGAAATCATAAGATCTGATGTATGCTTACTGTATATCTTATAAATCATAAGCAAGACAAAGGTACAGCACTTGCAAGCATTGAACAAAGCATGCTTACAAGATTTTGAGTAAGACTCAACAAGCATACCAACCTGGGGAGTATATTAATTTGGCTTTGTAATTGAAGCACGATCTGCGAATTTTTAAAAAAAACGGTTCAGTTTTAATCATTTTTACAAAAAAATCGGAAAACTTTCCCATAATTTTGAACTCAAATTCTGAAAGATCAGAATTTATCCACGTGTAATTTTCTTCTCTTTATCCCTTTCTGAAAAAACAGGAAAATTTTCTCAGGGTGCAAAAATTTCATCCTTGTTTTTACGTAAAATTCAGAAAAATCGCAATTTATTGCTATAATTTTCAATCATTTCTATGAAAAAAACCTGGAAAACGTCGTCCAAATACAAAAATTTTGAACAACAAAAAAACCTGAAAAAGTCTCCAATAAGCAAAACTTTTCTAGTAAATTTCAAGTCAAATTGAAAAAAATTACATTTTATTGCCATAATTTTCTGCTTTTTAAATCATTTCTACATACAGAAAAAACCTGAAAAAATTCTTAAAAAGACAGACATTTTGTCATTATTTTGAAGTCAAATTGAGAAAACTCGAAAATTAGTGGTGTGTAATTTTCCGTTTGTTAACCATTTTCACAGAAAAACTTGAAAGCTTTCCCAAAATTCAAAAATTCTGTCATAATTTTGAAGTAAAATTGGAAAAAATTCGCAATTTATTGCTACAGTTTTCTATTTTTAATCATTTTCACAAAAAAAGCTGGAAAAATTCTCTAAAATGCAATAAAATTTCTCGCAGTTTAGAAGTAAAGTTGGAAAAAAATCGCAATGGATTTTGTGCTTTTTAATCTTTTTTACAAAAAAAGCTGAAAAATTTTATTAGAATACAAAATTCTTCTCATAAATTTGAAGTTATATGCAGAAGAATCTCAATTTCCTGCTATAATTTTCTGTTTTTCAATCATTTTTACAAAAAAACTGGAACACTTTTTTTAAAAATTAAAAATTTTAGGATAATTTCGAATTCAAATTGAGAGAAATAGCAATTTATTGCCTTAATTTTCAATCGCTTCTATAAAGAAAAACCTGGAAAATTTTTTAAAAATGCGAAAAGTTTCCCATAATTTTGAACTAAAATTCAGAAAAATCATATTATTTGCGTAGAATTTTCTGTTTTTAAATCTTTTCTACACAAAAAAACCACGAAAATTTTCTCAAGATGCTAAAGTTTTTCCAGATTTTGACGTAAAATTGACTAAAAAAAATTTGATGTAAATTTGGCAAAAAATTCAGCCAATAAGTTCTTATTGTTTTATGGAAATACCTTCAATCGACACTCTAAAAATGGTCCTTTGCACATAATGCTAAAGGGTCAAATTATTAACAAATTATGGGGTCAAACCTACAATTTCTCCAAGGAATTTAATCACAATGCTTGAGGACTTATGGGGATATAAAAGTTGGTGTTCTGGCGAGAAAAAAGTTGGTGGCTGAATCGAGACAGTGGCCAAAGCGCATCAGTAGCTGAAATGCTATGGGCCAATCTGAACGGTTACTACTCATTGAAAAATATTTTCGCAGCACAGATCAATTTTATTCGAGTGAATCAGGGCCCAGTTGTTCGATTGTTCCTTAAAGCTTAAGGAGTCCTTAAACGATTCCTTCCTCTGAAGGAAATGTTGAAGGTGTTGCTCCAATCCGTTCCTTAAAAGGGAAACACTTCAAAGGATTCCTTTAAACGTCGGATTGCTCGAACATTCCTCGATCTTTTCCTTAAGCATTTTTTTCCTTTCAAGGAATCCTTAAGTCAAGGGTGCTACCGAGCATCCTCAACATTAAATAAAATGTTTATTTTTAAAAATTTTTAAACGTATTAATAGAATTACACTTCGTTTCTCTAGTTAAAAGATAATTTAACGATAAAAATTTTTTTTCGTCGTTTCACAAATTATATTTTACTTCAAATTATGGCTCTTAATCGAATCTTTCGCGTTTTATATTCGGACGACGATAGTGACGATGAACTACCAAGGAAAATACGAAAATTACGTGATACAACGTCGCCTTTCGATGGATTATCCGACTTTCAAATTTATGAAAGGTAAATTTAGATTGATGGGATCTTACGTTTAAAGTGTAAATTTTTGGAACTTAAAAAAAGTAAATTTGAGGCTTTTGCTAAAATGTTTTCCTTTCTAAAATTTGCGGAGTATAGTTCTTTAAATTAAATTTTTTTTTGCTTAAAAGATTTTACATAGTAGTGTCTTTTTGTTTAGATATCGTTTTAGGCCAGCGGCCATTTTAAATTTGACCGATTTATTAAAAAACAATTTAGAAAGGTCAACGAATCGAAATCATTCGATTTTGCCATTAGAATGTATTTGTTTAGCTTTACGTTATTTGGCGTCTAATGCATTTCAACAAGTTAGTTTTTGCACGCCTTAAAAAACGTTTTGTAGGAATTTTGAAGTCTAAAATCGTTTTTTGTATATTATATACATGAATATCGCACCACTTTAATTTCTAGGTAATTGGTGATACTCTAAACATCGATAAAAGTACGCAATGTCGTAGCCTATGGTCAACAATCAATGCTCTCGTGAAACATAGCTCGTCATTTATTAAATTCCCGACCTACAACCAACGACGCGACATTCACGAAAAATTTCAAGAAAAAAACGGATTTCCATTCGTTATCGGCCTCATTGATGGTACTCACGTTCAAATTTTGCCGCCAAAACGAATCGAGCATGTTTATTTCAATAGAAAACATAGAAAAACGTATAACGTCCAAGCTGTATGTGGGCCAAATGGCGAATTTTTTAACGTCAACGTTTCATTTCCGGGTACGGCGAACGACGCTCGCGTCTTTAGAGAATCAAGATTGAAGTCGCATTTAGATGGTCAGCCATTAGACTTTGGCTATTTGTTAGGTGATAGCGGGTATCCGTGTTCGGATATTATTTTAACGATTTATTTAAAACCAAATAATAATCAACAACATCGTTACAATTCATCACATAAAAGAACCCGTGTTCTTATAGAACAAGTTTTTGGCAGGTGGAAAAGACGCTTTCATATTTTGCACGGCGAAATTCGAGTTTTCTTCAAGAATGTTCCCAAATTGGTTTTATGTTGCGCAATTTTACACAATTACGCCGTGCATTTAAATTTGCCCGATTTTGAAGATGAAGTTGAAAATGATGATATTGACGATAATAATGATTTACCCAACAATTTTGATAATAATATTAGGCGTCGTGATTATATTTGTCAACACTTTTTTTAATTAAAAATTAACATTCTTGATAAGCAATTTTTTAATAATTATATTGGTCAACATTTTTTTAAATAAAAAATTAAAATTATTGATTAACAATATTCACACAAGCTTTTTCAATTCCAGGGTTATCCTGAATTATTTTTGTAATTTCTAAACGAGCTTTAAGTTCGGCAGTATTAAAATAACTGGCGGCCAATTTAGCAGCATTGGAAAACTCTTTATAAGCTTCAATTTTGGCCGCTGCTACTTCTTTTTCAATACGAAGACAATCTTCGGCTATTGCTTCTTTAGAACGACTCTGTTGTTCTTCGCAAATGTTACTGCTGACGTATCGCCTTTTCATATATTTCCTCGATTCAATACTTTGGACGGGTAAGGAGGAACCAGCTTGAGCGCTGGGTAATGACGACGGTCGGCCGCTAAAAAACAATGACGATCCTGGAGCGCTGGGTAAAGACGATGGACGATTAATATTATTTTCCAGTGATTGCTGTTCCAAACCTTAAAAATCATTAAAATTTTGAATATGACAATTTTTACGCAAAATAAAATATTAATTACTCGACAAAGGTCTAAGGGTAAAATCCGAATCGTCAAAAGCCAAGGGACCTAAATTTTGCTCCGTTTCACGTTCACGATCGAGGTTTTTACCTAAAAAGAATAATTAAATTTACAGTTTCGGCTATAAATACAAATACAAACATAGTTTTACGCGATATTTTTAAAACTTCATCGTCGTCTAAGTCAGATAAAGGTGAATACATTAATTCATTCGTAGGACCTTTTGTTTGATTAACATTTTTTGATAAAGTTATCCCGGTCGAATTAATTTCATTTAATGTATCGATTCCGGTCGATTCTCCAGTAAAGTATGGTTCAGAAGCGTCGCCGAAAATATCGTCAACAATTTGAGAAATTTGACTAATAGGCGGTGGTGGAGGTCCACCCCCTGTTTTTCTAAGAATAGATAGTTTAATTTTGATATAAATTGCCGAAATTTAAATTAAATACATGCCATTTACCTAGCTTCTTTATCACATTTTGAACGTTCTTCTTTGAAAATCCATTTCAAGTTATCCCACAACTTTTGTAACGATTCGGTTGTACGAATTCCAGTCGTCGATTTTTTATTATATTTATTCGTTATCTTAATAACATGCGACATTCACTGAGTAATGTGTTAAAAATTTTACCTTTAAAATTTTACTTGTTCCCAAGCAAAGCGTTTCTTTTTGTTTGATTGGGCACTCATTTCACACGCAAAGATTTCGTCGCGCCGCTCCTTAACTAACGATAAAAAGAAAATTTTTTCTTCCGAACTAAACGCTGCACTTCGTGGCTTTTTCGTTTTCTTAAAATCCGTTTGTATTTCCATCGTAATAATTGGACACAATATTACAAATTAAAAATTTATTCAAAATTATTAAATAATTAAAAATTACTTGTCTGAATAGCAAAAAAAATACAACAAAATTATTTAAGGAAGCCTTTTAAGGTCTCCTTATTCAAGGAAAAGGTAGAAATTATTGGAGCAACGCACCTCTAAAGGTCACCTTTAATGAGGACACCTTAAGAGTTAAGGAATCCTTTAAAGGAAAAAGTTAAGGAAAGAATCGAACAACTGGGCCCAGGTGTTACAAACAACAGTACAGCCATTCGGAGTGATTGATATTAACAAATGAGTTTAATGATTGAATAACATGCCAATTAGTTATGTGGGGTTGGTTTAACCCCAATTCAGCGAAACACACACAGTGATTCTCAAAATAGCGATTCTCAATTCAGCGAAGTCTCAAAACAGCGAAATCTCAACATAGTGATTCTTAATCCAGCGATTCTCAAAACAGCTCAGCAAAGTATCAGAACAGATTCTCAAAATAATAAATTTTCAACACGGTCACACATTTTGGCACAAATCGCCAGATTTCTGACATGGCTTTATGGCTTGATCTAAAACATAGTACTAACTGCACCAGTGAAAAAATCTTATATTCAGAGAAAATTTAAAAAAACTCTTTATGGACCTTTATTTGGAGCATTGCTGTGGATCTTTTTCTTCTTGTGCATAATACTTGCACTTAGCATGCAGAATTCATAAATAAACATGCTGTTAGGGCAACGAAACAGGGCGAGGGAGACGGGCGATTCACAATATGGGGCGATACGATACAAATCGACGGCTGCTCTGAGACGTCGACAATAATACACAAGAGCGGAGTCTCGGTTTGCAAATACACGAATGGGCCTCCATTTAAATGCTTTCGTAAAAATGGCAGCTTGCAAATATAAAACGATTGCGAAAAACGAATTTAAGGCTATGAATAATAATGACAAAAACCACGCTTTGCTTCTCTTTAAATACGACGTTTTTGGCCACTCCCTGGGCATCGCGGGAGGTCTTGCTTCTGTCCATCTTCTTCCGCCAATTGCCGCTTCCTGCTTTACTATCCTTGCTAATTTAGTCACGCCTTTCAATGCTATTCTAGTACGGCATGCTTTTCGTGTCTTGCCTGCTTCCTACAGTGGGCTTAGCCACACCTCTGTGCTTCTGTGCATGCTTCCTGTATCTGTTTCTCTGAATACACATGTTTTGTGGGGCCGTCCCTACCCTTGCACTTGAGACTACTGTCTGGCGGGGCTTTTACTTATTTTACTGTGTGCAGGTGTTGTTTACGATTTTTACGGGGGATTACGGCAGCCGTGGAATGTGTGGTTTAGTGTAGGTTATAGGGGACCAGCTGCCATTTGTACAAATTAATTAGGGCATCTTAAATGGGCTACTGGGGTGTGAACGGATCAAAATAAAGTACTTCATGTAATTTTATAGGAATGTTTGGGTGTGAATCCCAGACACCCTTGAGAGGATAAAGTACGAAAATGAATAATATTTAATAAATGTTTATCACACACAGTATGCCATATATTTACAGTACTGCTTTAGCAGGTACATTACATTTCCCTCCTTCCGGAGTTGAATGTCTGTTGGGGTGGCTCCAGGTGCACGTGTTCACCTTCCGGCGTTGGTGCGCAGGTGGTTGGACGCGGCAAAAAGTGGTGAAAAGAAAATGATAATTTGCATAGATTTATGCTGCCACTGTTTCGCGATTTTTGTGTCTTTTTATTAGTGTTAAAAAGATTCGTTTTATGGAGCGACGCCCCCATCGCCTTTATACACTATTTTTGTTTATTATTGTTTGTTTGGCGTGGCCACTCGTCACCCAATACATCTTGAACCCGTAAGTGTATTGTTTTGTGAGCATAGGGGTTGGAGTTTTTAAGATTAGGTTTGGAGACTTGGGTAGGATCTCCTGAGGTACGTGCCAAGGTGTTCTGCCTGAGGTTTAGTGAAAGTTCTGGCGAGTATCAGGTGAAACGTCTGGGAGAGTTTTGTGGTTGTTGTTGTTAGCCTGTGGTCAGAACTGTTGCATCGTCTTGACCCCACAGCTGCCTAACAAGTGGTGGACTCTTAACGCCTCTCACGAGAGATAACCGGAGAACCACCAGAAAAATAACTAAACCTCCTGGGTTTTATTTACAGGCACATACTGGAAAAATTAAGAAGATGAGTATTCCGGTAGGGAAAACTTTGAGGACTCCTCCTAGGTCACATGAACCTAGTGTTTCGAATCTCGACTCTGCTGAAGAACACGCAGCGGTAGAACAGGTTCAAGCACAGGCACCTGAGACTGAAGGAAGGAGAGAGAGTAGAAATGCTGAAGTGGCAAGAATGGAAGAAGAGTTGAGGAGAAGTGGTTTTGAGATGGCTAGGCAAGCCGAGGTTGAAACTATGGTAAGTGGTAGTGTCAGAGGTCAGCAGACCTTTGAGAGAGAGAGACCGACATCGCCCCCGAAGTTGGTCCATCCGATGGCCGAGACGCTGGAGGAGATTAGAGGGAAGTCGAAACCGGGTGGAGGTCAAACATGATGGATATGAATTATGACAAATATTATGAGGACGGGCCGGTGGTTTTATAGGACGATAAATATTCGAGGCGATACGACCCCGGAATGGCGAATTTTATTCGACGAGAGGAGCAAAGGGATCGAGTCGATCCCAAGGATTTGCCAATTAATGCGCTGGAAAAGAAAATGGAATTATTAATTAAAGTTATCGAAACAACGCAGGAGCGAGAAAAGGAAAAGGAAGAAGATCAACGGAAGAAGATAGGTGAGTCTTCTTACATTGAGAATAGAGTAGAAAGGGCAAGTGAACCTAAGAGGGAGGTTCATTCAGAGGTTTATATAAGGTCTCAAGAGGATAGAGACAAATATTTGAGTAGAGATAGAGGTTGGACTGAGGAGCCGCAGAGTTCGAGGAATGCTGAACAAGCACAATCGAATGCCTACGGTTACTCAGAGAATAGGAGGTCTAGGGAAAGGAAGGTGACTATTTGCGACGAATCGTCCCAGGGAGAGGACAGATTTTCTCGTCCTACTCCTTGGAGAGATACCGCAAATAGAGCTGACCTTAGCCCTGAGAAGAGGAGAAAGAGGAAGTCCAAGAGTAGAAGGAGATCTCACAGATCTAGAGCTAGGAGTAGACATTACTCGGATAGTGATAATAGCAGTTCATCTACGTCGTACTCTAGCTCAAGTGTAGAAGTTGATGTGAGAGATGTGGTAAAGGCCTTGAAACATAGACCTTTACATGATAGTATAAAGCCGACGGAGGCGTTGAAATTTTTTACTGATCTGGAAAGTGAGTTTGCGGAGAACACTGCGGATAAAGTAAAGAAGGAGTGTTTGAGATGGTTGTCTCAGAATACAGCAAGGAGGATAGCGAGAACATCCTCAAGTTATATAGAAGCACGGAGAAATATTTTAAAGTATCTCGCGCCGACTTATGATTTGACGATGCTCAAGAGAGAGCTATTCAATATGAAACAGGAGGAAGGCGAGTCAGCCTTAGAGTTTTTAAAGAGGTTGAGTAATCATGTGGATCTGGTCTATGCAGATCAGAGTGATCAAGTAAGGCAAGAGAATATTATTAATGCCTTCATTTATAAAAGTAGTCCGTTATATCAGACAGAGTTGCAGGACGTATTGCCATCGATGAAAACATGGCAAGACCTTGCATACGCTGTAACTCAGATTGATAAGAAGTATAAGAATGTGTTTACTACTTTTGGAGCCAAGGATAAACCGATTGTGGTGAATCAAGTTGTAGCTATGGAAGAGAAGTGCCCGGAAATTGCCTTTGTAGGGAATGCTCCATATGGAAGTACTAAAAAGTATAACCAGAGGAAGTCAAGACCACAAAATCAGTTGCAAAAGGCAGTGGAAGAGGAGAGAAGTGAGGAGAATGCTGAAGAGATGCAACCTGGCCCATCGCCTCCTGATGTCAAAAAGTCTAACGAGGAGCAGGCCAAGGAGTCTTTTTTAGCTATTCTCTCAAAGGAATGGCTACAATTGGTTCAGAAAGTGGATAAATTACAGGTTACTCAGAATGAAGCTTTAAAGGAGTTGACTACTGTGAAGACTGCGTCTGCTGAAAAGCAGAAGCCGTTGAAGCAGCAGAGGCCCTACTGCATATATCATAAGAATAATACCCATGCTACGGAAGAGTGTAAAACATTAGCATACCTGCGTCAGCAACAGCAACGCGGTGGATTTAACCGTGGCTTGCCTAATCAGTATTATGGTGGTGATAGGAATGCAACATTTAGAGGAAGTTTTAGAGGTAGAGGTGGACCTCAATTTGGATTTAGAGGAAGAGGAACAGGTGCCTATTATGTAGGATTCCCCGAAGAAGATCAAATGTATGGGTATGACCCAGAATTTGAGAGATACAGGGAATTCTGCAGACTTAGAGAGCAAGGCATACAGTTGCAGAGGCAGCCTCAGTTGATGCTATCTGGGTCAACTAGTCAACTGGCTATTCAGGCTAGTACCGTCCAGGATCAATCTGGATCATTTGTTTCCAACCAGTCGCAACCTAGTTCGCATAACGTAATGGTGACAAGCCGTATGGATGTGGATGATGAAAGCGATCAGAGTAGAAGCAAATCTTCTAGTTTGGTTCTGGGAAGTATTATTCACCTGGATAAGGTGACACCTCTAGAAAAGGTAAAGGAAAGAGATTTGGCTCATGTGAAGTATGGAAGGAAAGCAACGGACATAGAGAAAAGATTGTTGGAAGATTATGCGAAAACGGTTCCTTTCTACATAAATGTAGTTATTAAAGAAACGGCTACCAGAGCTTTAATTGATACAGGAGCTCAGTGTACGGTCATGTCTTCTAAGCTCCTGAAAAGGGCATTAGACGTTGATTATACAGTGTACCCTCGTATTCTTAAAGTGACTGTAGCTGATGGAAAAATTGTGCATGCCTATGGGTATGTACCAGTTTGTATGAAGACTGAATTTGGACATTTTCCAGTCAATGCTATAGTGTTGCCAGATGCAGGTGAGGACCTGATCTTGGGCACAGATTTTTTAGCACACCCAGATTTAGGTGTGGTGATTGATTTTAAAAGAAATGCCATGATGATACAGGGCATTGAGAAGAAGATTGACGTAGTTCAAGTTCCTTTTGTAACTACTGTGCAAACGGTAATGGAAGAAGTGACTAAAGTCAGTGTGGCGTCGACTGATTGTATAAATCAAATTGTTTATCCAAAAGTTTGTCTGCTAAAGACAACTGTTGCAATTGTTGCATGTAGTAAAACCTACATTTCATATGGAACAGATGTTTTGATGAAGGCAAAATTTTGGGATCAACATGGAGATGCCACGTTGAACGGAATTATTGTCGAATCAAAAGATTCTGAAAGGAAGTTCAGAATGGAGAAAGCAGTTGTAGACAGATCAAAAGACGAGTTTGTAGTACTAATCTCCAATAACAGAGGTTCTGGTTGTCGGTTTGAGAGAGATCAAATCATTGGCTATACAGAATCTATGCTTATTGAAGATGATGATACATACAAGAAGGTGAAGGAAATGAAAAGGATAAAGGAGGAAAAGGAATATCAGACCTGTATGGTAAAGGAAGGAATGCCTGCATTATCAAAATCCGATTCTGTAGAGTTCTATACTTCACTATGCAAGATGATATCAAAGGTGAAAATATCGGAAGAGCAGGAGACAAAAGCTATAGAGTCTTTGTTGAAATACAGAGATGTCTTCAGCTTGCCTGGTGATCCGGCTACTACAACCCCAGCTCTGACATGCAAGATAGATACAGGAGATGCAAGACCTGTAGCAAAGAGATATTACAGAGCTTCAATTAATAGTCGGCCTGGAGTGAGGTGACATATAAAGGAGATGTTGGATCAGGGAGTGATCGAGCCCTCGAAGTCACCGTGGGCTGCACCCTTGTTCCTAGTTGGAAAGAAAGATGGAACTACGAGACCAGTAGTTGATTTTAGAGGTATAAACGAAGTGACCAAGGATGATAAATATCCCATCCCGAGAATGGATGACTATTTAGAACTCCAGATTTGAAGTCGGGATATTGGCAGGTCCCGATGGAGGAGGAGAGC
Source organism: Romanomermis culicivorax (assembly GCA_963922205.1). Classification (NCBI taxonomy): domain Eukaryota; kingdom Metazoa; phylum Nematoda; class Enoplea; order Mermithida; family Mermithidae; genus Romanomermis; species Romanomermis culicivorax. Next base: position 603,765 of record CAWUHX010000004.1, on the reverse strand, counting down.
AAGGAGAAAACGGCTTTTATATGCCAAGAGGGCTTGTTTCAGTTTAGTGTGATGCCGTTTGGGTTGAAGAATGCACCGGCTGAATTCCAAAGGATGATGGAGAGAATCCTTGGGGATTTGGTATGGAAAATTTGCCTAGTGTACATGGATGATATTATCATCTTCTCAAATACGTTCGAGGAACACTTAGAGAATTTGAAATTGGTGCTAGAAGTGTTGAGGAAGGCGAAGTTGACTCTTAAGCCAGAGAAATGTGAATTTCTTCCCGAGAAAGTGCACTTTTTAGGACACATCTTGGATGCGAATGGAATTTCTCCCGATCCTAAGAAGGTCGAAGCAATAACAGAATTTCCATTCCTGGATTCTGTTAAGAAAATGCAAAGATTCCTAGGTATGCTACAATGGTGTAAGAAATTTATACCGGACTTAGCAGCACTAGCTGAACCTTTGTACAAATTAACAGGCAAGAAGGGAGTGTGGAACGTGACGGAGTTACCTTACCAAACTTTTGAGAAGCTCAAAGTAGCATTGACCTCAGTGCCTTTCTTACAGCATCCAATTCTAGATGGATCTGCCAGATTCATTCTCCAAATGGATGCCAGTGGAATTGCATTGGGAGCAGTGTTATGTCAAGAGACTGACTCGGAACGTTGGGTGATAGCCTACAATAGTAGGATATTGCGGGCGGAAGAAAGGAAATGGTGTGCCACCGAAAGGGAATGCTTAGCTGTGGAATAAAACCTAAAAATTTATAAACATTATCTTTTGGGCCAAAAGGTCAGGATTCAAACTGACCACAAACCATTATTATCAATGAGGGTCAACACACAGACTAATGACAAACTCAAGAGGTGGTATGCATTCGTTTGTCAGTTTAATCACAAGTTGGAGTACATGCCTGGCAGACAAAATGCCATGGCTGATTTTCTCTCCAGGAAGGAGGAACCGGATGAACAGAAGGAGAAGTTGCCACCGAAATGGGAACTTATCTTTCAGAAAGGAGAAGTAAAATCTCTTGCTGAAGACGAAGTCATTAACCAAAACCACAAAGTTTTAGTGAATCAACTTCGGAGACTCAGAGGAGATGAAGTGGATGAGGCTGTAGGAGTCTTCACTTCGGTGAAGATGGCCACAGCTTCAGTGGCTTCAAAGTATACTGTTAGTGATGAAACTCGACTTAATATTTCTATAGAATTTGATAATTATCAAACACCTGAGAAATATGAAATTGAGGCGGTAGTCACTAGACAAATGGCAAAAAACTTGCAGCAGGAGGAAAAACGACATCCTCCTGGGCAAGCTAAATCTAAAGAGCAAGTGAAGAGAATTTTTGAACCGAAGGAGAAGGAGTTTGAAGAAGCCCCTCAAATTGAAGATGGTAGACCGAAAGGGCTTATCTCAAACGCCTTGATGGCGCAGTTGCAAGGAAAGGATAAAGATTTAAAGGTGATCTTCGAGAAACTAGGTGCTAATAGTGGCACCAAGTCTCAAAGTAACTTTTATATTGATCAAGGGATACTACATAGAGAGACTTTTGGCGAGGCAGAGGATCAAGTTGTTGTGCCCTCTGTTCTCAAAAAAGTTGTCCTACATCAGTATCATGGAGCAGTGATGATGACGCATCAAGGGTTTAAGAGAACCCTTGCTATTATTAAAAAGCGGTTCCGGTGGCTGAGCATCGAAAAGGATGTTCGGAGCTGGATCAGCTTTTGTCCGATATGTCAAATTGCGACTCCAGGAAAGGCTACTATACGGCCGTTAAATCCAATTATTCCTAGAGGACCATTTGACATAGTCTCTGTGGATATTGTAGGAATTTCTCCCATGAGTGAGAAGAGACCATATGTGATAGTATTTCAAGATTACTTTACAAAATGGGTGGAAGCAGAAATGATTCCTGATCAATCTGCTGTAACCATTGTGGACAGTTTTCTTCAAAATATTGTGTTCAGGCATGGGACCCCGGTGAAATTGTTGAGTGATAATGGTTCATGCTTTACAGCTGATCTGATGATGTCAGTGTGTAAATTATTGGAGTGTCAGAAGATTTTCACAACTGCCTACCATCCACAAGGAAATGGAATGGTTGAAAGATTTAACCAAACCTTGATCAAGCAGTTGCAAAAGGTTGCTATAGAAGATTCAGACAAGTGGGACAGATATTTGCAATCTGTCGTTTTTGCTTACAATGCCACACCTCATACCTCAACGAGATGTTCTCCATTTGCCTTACTGAAAGGTCATGAGGCTAATTTTGGCATTAGTATTGGTGTTACAAGAAATATAGTTCTGCCAATGAACTATGAGGCTTATAAGCATATACTAACCCAAAGTTTAGTAGAAACTTATGAAGTCATTTCAGAGAATATCAGGAAAGCTGCGGAGAACTGTAAAAAGTTTTTTGACCGTAAAGCAAAAGCTCATGATTATTCCGTCAATGATTGGGTTTTGCTGAAAGTCGATAAACAGAAAAAACTGGGTCTGCTGTGGCAAGGACCGTAAGTTGTTACTGATAATAGGAGATTATCAGAGAATGTGCTTGAAATTGCGCACTGGAGAGAGCCGCTGAAAAAGCAGGTGGTATCTGTGAGCAGGTTAAAACACTTTCGCTACGAGACCGGCAGATGGCTGGAGTCTAACAACGTGTCATCTAAGGACGCACAGTTTACTGTAGATTCAAAAATTAGTAATTATAAACTGCCATAGCACTTAGCGCTGTGTTTTTTGTGTGTGTGCATGTGATTACCCCCCCCCCCCATATTTTTTCGTCCCAAATTGTGTATTTAGGTACAAATTGTATTTAATTGTATTTATTTATGTATTTATCGTGTATTTTTAATATTCCCTTGCGTAAATCTTTAAATTTTCAAAAATTCTTGGTAAAAAAGCACTCTTCGCAAAAAACCCAAATTCTTAAAATTTTTTGGCGGCCCAAAATTTTAAATTTCCCCGAGTCCGATTAATTTTTTCGGAGGAAATAGTAGTTGTTGCCCACCAATTCTGTGAATATTGGAAGAATTGGAAAACCGCTGAGTTTTAGAGTGAAAAAAGACAAAAAGTAGCAAAAGCCGAAAATTTGTCGATTTTTCAGCTCTTAAAAAATTTTAAAAAATTTTCGAAAATTGACAGTGCCAAATTGTAAGAATTTGAGAAAGAAGCGGAAGAAATGTCCCGGCCCCCCAATGGACGCCAGACAAAACAATATTTGGTCACGGACCCCCACAAAATAATCAGTATGTTTTAGTCGATGGTAAGCGACCTAAGTTTTTAAACTTAGTTAATCTTAAAATTTATTGGGCAAAGCAGGATGTTATAGCCCACGGGTGTCTAGATGAAGGCCTAGACAATTGTAAAAGATTAGTGGGAACAAATTTGTTCTGTCAACTTGGAAAAGTGCGGCAAAGCTGCCCGTAGCGCAAAATTTGGACTTTTTGGGAAACTACATTATTCCTCTACACACATAGCGAGTTGGATAAATTCGTCTATGTGATGGGGAAGAAGTGGAGTGTAGCAACTAGTCGACTAGGGGTAGATAATTTCAAATTTATTTAAATTTTAAAATATTCCATCTTTATCTAATTTTCTACGAATTTCCTCATTTTGGCTAAAATAGTAAGTATTTTTTAAAAGTCTTCTTGGAAATTCTTAATTTATTAGTTGGATAGGCCGTTTTGGGCGTTGGATTGAGACGGCTAGCAGTTGAATGATGGAAGACGCAGGTGGTCTGTGCGTGTACTCCCGTATAAGGTAGAAGTCGGGGCCACACTTGTGTTTAAGTATCTACCAACACTAACCCAATATATGTTTGGTACCTTATTGTCCCCTGCTTGCAATTTTTCTTTTTCCTTTTTTGTGCTTACTATCTGTGGTGAAGGTAGAATCTAACCGATATGTGTCCACTTCGAGAAATTCTCATTAAAAAGTTGTAAACATTTTGCCTGAATTTTTTAGACTACAATGTTAAACGCATTGTCAGAGTCCACGAATTGGAATGATGGTTCGCCACGAATTTCAGAAGATTTCCCTTGGAATTGACGGAACCGAAAATGGTCGAAATAGGTAAGGTGGCTGAAATGATCAAAACCTTGAAGGAGAGTGGGTTTCAAGGACAGCCAATTATCGGGTTTGATACAGAGAAAGTTACTCAAGAGTATGTGAGTAAGGTTTTCGCGACTTCTGGAGTTGATAACTCAAAAGGGAAGGAGTTCGCGAGAGTCATTAGCTTCTCGACGGTGACTGGAGACACTTTTGTTGTAGATACTACGACAATCATGCCGAAGGAATGGACGCTCATTCATGAGCTCTTAGATTCGGACATGCTTCTCGTTGGATACAACTTGGTTACAGATCTGGTTGCCATCTGGAATGTTAATGGCGCAGGCAGAAAGCACCAAGATGTTGTTCTAACACCGGAGATCAAGCATAGAGTAACATCTTCGTATGGCCGTTATTATGACGTAGCCAAGGTAGGAGACCAGTTGAACGGATGATTTTTGGCAATGTCCAGAAAGTTGGGACTTTGCCCGGAGACTTTTAAGCTGAAAGGGTTGTTCAGGGAGCTGTATCTGGCGGACATCGGTTATTTCCAAGTCGATTTCCGTCAGAGTGCGCAACGTGAGCGATTCTGTAGGCACACATTAACGCAGTTTGAAATACGGTATTCAGCACTGGACGCCTACTACTCATTGTTGGTTTTCCTAGCGTTTTTCCACTATGAGTTAGCTATGGAAGTCGAGGTCGGATTCCAATATTTTCCGCATGATTTGATGAAAGCAGATCAGATTCAGATAATGGCTTTCAGGCTATATAGGTTTTTTAACATGATACATGGTGAAAATTTTCGGCAGACCTTTTGCGGAAGTCCAGAAGTGGAAGAGCCGCAGTCATCGGCTATTTATCACGTGATGAGACAGGAGGTGTATGCCCGTATGGCTGCCCAAATGGATACCTCATTTGGAGGCTATACGCAGTACAGCTTCCCTCATTAGGAGTCAAATCCGAAGAGAGGGAGAGAAGTAAGTATACCTAAAGGTATTCATCCCGATTATACCGTCAAAGAAAAAAGTAAGAATGTGGACGGGTACGATACAGTAAGTGAGGATGAAGAGTTTGAAGAAGCTTTGTCAGAAAAGCAGATTAGAACTCGAATTACAAAGAAGGTCGTAGATATGGTGAATCAAGGGAAGAGTTTCAGTAGACTTGATGAACCAGTATCTATGATGTTGTACGAGAATTTCCTAAGGTATAGGAAAGAAATGAAACAGTTGTTGGAGATAACATCTCTGGAAGTTGATTACCACGAGTATGAACCAGTCAGAGTTTCGAATGGTAAAGACTCGTACGTAAGACAACACTGGAGTATGGATATCGCTCCTTATTCTGAAATATTGATTGAGGACAATTTTAAGAATTTGGAGTCAGTGTGTAACAAAGTTCCGCTTACGTTTCATTTATTTTGGCCAGCTTGTAGAGAGGAAGCGGAAGAGTACCTTACCTCTCTCCTTGACCATAACTATTTGAGATCCTTTAGCCCTGAGGGAAAGGAACAACTCTTGAAGATGTTGTGGAGGGGAGATAGGTACGGTCTGTACTTGTCATTTTTGAATAGTCTTCCAGTAAAGGAGGTGCATACGCCAACAAAGGGCGATGCGATTACATGTTGGGGAAATTGTTTCGGATTTTTGCCGATCCGATTTTGGCCCAAGACCAAATCATGGGAGCAAAGACCGGAAGATAAGAGGAAGCATTTGGCGGAGTGTCCGCAGTACAAAGATAATCCGTACTGCTATCAGAGGTTTTACTTCCGCCAAATAGCTGTCCGAGTTCCAGGTTTGCGATACCCAATAGATATGAGTGAGGACGCAACGAAGGAGAATCAGAAGAAGAGCGTGTTAGCATATCAACCGGAATACGTTCCAGGTTACGAGCCGCCATTTTTTGAGCCGATATTGCTGTTGGATGCTCCAGGTTTTCAAATTACGCATATTGGCGATAAGGTTGTAGTGACACCGACAGGTAAGCAGCCAGCAGTGCCGGTTACAGGCACTGAGGTAAGCACAACGGTGAGTCAGCAATCTGGAGTTGACATGAGTAGTTTGGATCAGGTGCAGGGGATGCAGGCTGGGCCTGTTGCGGCGAAAGCACAGCAACAAGCGATACCTGCAGACCTCAACACCCCCCATAGACTTGAATCAGGTAGGAGACGATTTAGAAGTGGACAAGGAGGTCACTGTTGAATCGTTGATACAGCCTGATCAAGAAACACAGGTAACCTCTTTAGTAGATCAGACAGAGAGTCTACTTTCTGGAATGGATGTCAGGGCAGAGCAAATGCTGGATGAAAGCAATCTGATAACGATTGCTGCAAGTACAACAATAGAGGGAATTGAAGCAAGGCTCAGGGAGCGAGCTGAAAAGGAAATCGAAAGGCAGAAAGAGGTTTTCGCTAAACAGCTTGCGGAGCAAAAAGCGAGATTAGATCAGCAGCAGAAGCAGCTGGAGCAGGTATTGGCTGGTATTATGGCGCAGCCGACACCTCTGGCAGCGCCTACAGTCATGCAAGCTCCGGCCAAGCCGCCTACTGCTTATCATATCCCGAAATTGCCAGCGCAGCCTGCTAGTACGCAGGTCATCCAACCTGCCATCAGCAAGGTTACGCCGACAGTTCAAGTAGCACCCAGAGATCCAAGTATAGACGGTGGTATACCAGGAATGTATACTGCGGAAGAAGTTAGAAAATTTAGAGCGGAAGGTCATACGGACGATCAGATTAAAAGATTAGGAAGGAGGAAGTAAGCCCGAAGGGCCAATAGGGCTAAGAGGAGAGATGAAGAAGATGTTATTGAAATTAGTGATGGTGAAGGAGAACAGACAGGGAGTTCTACGTCTGTGGACTTGAAGTTTGCAGGATCTACTACTTTATTGATGGATTCAACCAAGTCCAAGACTGGAACTACGCCGATGAGCCTGATGCCTGGAACCAAAAGTTCTACGAGTCAAGTGCAGTCGACGGTTGCTTCGGCTAAAGTGCCTAGTAAATCGTCTGCATCTCAGGTAAGTGCAACGATGAAAAGTACTTTGGCTACGCCCGTGTCTAAAGTGGATAAGACTTCTCAGCAGAACCAGAGCAGTTCCGCAGGGAAAAAAGTTATTTCTAAACCCTCTACGTCGGAACCGACTAAATCGGTCAAGAGAAGTAGAGATAAGGAAGTAACTTTGGAGTACCTGAGTTCTGTTTTGAGAGACTACTGGGATGTCCATAAGAAGTTTCCCATAGTGAAGGGAAGAATAGATTTTTCGACACCAGAGGTGATCGAATTCTTTGCTCAGGATATGCCAGATGATAATAGGAATCAAATCATCTGGGCATTGGTGAATAATGGAGTAGAGGAGCTTTACGAGAACTATGGGGATCACTTTGATCTTCAAGGTGGTTTCCTGTATGATCATGTAAACCTTCCTGAGCCCATTTGGGAGTATATTTGGCTCAAGTTCATGCCAAATTGGTTTCATCATTTTGATGCGGAAATAGTTATGGCAGCCGTGAGATACCTATGTACCATGGTGTTGCTAAAGTTAGAACAGCAGCAGTTGGGCCCAAGACATATTGGTGCAGTGGATGCACGGGCCAAGTCATTTGTTACGGAAAGGTATTATTCTATCTACCTGCTGTGAGAAGGTAGTACTGCATTCAGGGAAGCGTATGCCAACAGAATGCAGGAACACCAACAAACTGCAGTGAAAAGAAGGTTGTCAGATATGGTTCAGAAATTTTCTGGTAAATTCCAGAAGGCCGAGGATGAGGAGGGGCAACCCTTCAAGATTCCCATTTTAACGGAGAGACAACCTAGAGATACATCCAGGTCTAGGAGCCAGCACTCGCAACAATCGTCTCACTCGCAGGGTCAGCACCAGCCTGGAGTATTCAAATTACCGTATGCAAATCAACAGAGTCAAGGGAAGTCCAGTACCTCAGCTTCTGGAGTATCTTCCGTAAGTTCCACTCAGGGCTCATACCAGAGGGGAACTAAAGGGGGATATGGCCGAGGCCGAGGTCAGGGACAGGGTCAAGGAAGACCCTTCAAAATGGTATAGAGGACAGGCGTATAGAGGACAGGCGATACCGTATGGAGGACAGGTGATGGGCGGACCCCCTCGTGCGGCCCAGCCTCGAGGAGTTTTTGGGGGATTCCTCAGGGGTTGTGGAGCTCAGGGTGGACCCTACCCTCGCTGTGGTAGCTTCCAATACGGCGGTTATGGTGGCGGCGGGCAACAATAATTTCATATAGCCGCTCAATTTTTGGACCAAAATTAATTATTTCGTACAAATTTTATTTCAAAAAATACAAAAATACAAAAACACAAATAAAATACAAAATACAAAAAAAAATATATTATCTCGTTTTATTGTTGCTTTAAATTTTAAAATTTTTTCTCGTTTCCGGTGCCCAAAAGTTGCCCGGCGAAATTCGTCTTTCTGTCCATCTTATTTCGGGCGTGTACATAGCCCTCGTATTTTTCTCGTTTACTTTCAGGGCCTGAAAAAGATGAAGGCATGAAAATTTTTATTTGCATTTATAAAATTTATTTCGTAAAATTGAAGTATTTTATAGAAAATGTTTTTTACTGAGTACATTTGTATTGGACGGAGCGACGTGGCGAGCGGCCGACCGTGGAGGAAGCGCACCTGGGGTACCTCATCACCAAAGCTGTAAAAACCAGTACACGGGAGAAGAGGAATGGCGACGCCCTGGATCTAGGCACAGATCGACGTCAAAGTCCAGGCCGAACTACGTTCATGATCGTTTCCAGTAGCCTGAAAAAGTTGCCCTGCCCAATGGATTGGTCAAGGTCGCTATCACCTGAAGGACCTGGTAGGGGCTGGATCACATTTTGGAGGGGGTAGCCCCAAAAATTTGTTTTCCGAGGGGAAAACTGTTATGCAGTCGGGGCCTCAGTATGAGACTCAGGCTGCAGAAAGGTTTTCACCTCCCGTCGGTCGGTTTTGAGGGCTGAGGGATGTTGAGGTGGTCTCAGGTGCACGTGTTCAGCTTCCGGCGTCGGTGCACAGGCAGTTGGACGCGGCAAAAAGTGGCTGAAAGAGAAAGATAATTTGCATAGAATTATGCTGCCACTGTTTCGCGTTTTTTGTGTCTTTTTATCAGTGTTAAAAAGATTCGTTTTATGGAGCGATGCCACCATCGCCTTGTTTATAATATTTTGTTTATTATTATTTATTTGGCATCGCCACTCGTCACCCAATACAACTTGAACCTGTAAGTTGTTTTGTTTTGTGAGGGCAGGGGAGGCTCTTATAAGTTTAGGTTTGGAGACTTGGGTAGGATCTCCTGAGGTACGTGCCAAGGTGTTCTGCCCGAGGTTTGGTGAAAGTTCTGGCGAGTATCTGGTGAAACATCTGGGAGAGGTTTGTGGTTGTTGTTGTTGTTAGCCTGTGGTCAGAACTGTTGCATCTTCTTGACCCCACAGCAGCCTAACATATACCCCGGTCTACCCGGGTACCCGAAAGACCCGGGTACCTGGTGTGAAGCACTAGGTACCAGCAAAGAAAATTGTTTCAACAGGGACAACGAGATAATAGAAAAGCAACAAATTTTGCGTGACTTTCGAATTTCTCACAGCCAACCTTGATATTTTGCAAAGAAATGAAATATAAATCTTTCCTAATTCTGTGGTAAGGTAAATCGGAATCTTCATCGAGGTCGGTGTCAGACTGACAAATGTCCAAGAACAAACTTTTCAACTTTGGCATCAACTTCATCAACTTTTCGATCAGCTGACGATTACTATGTGATACCTTAACAAAATTCAGATTTTCTAAATTCAAATTAAAATCGAGCAATGACAACAATTGTTCGTATTTTCGACTGTCCATTCCTTCATCCAATTCCAATGTAAAATGAATTAAATTTCGACACAATGATAAATCAATCCATAAATCATCACCTCTGATAATTTCCAATTTCATCAAGGTGGAATGGCCTATAATAAGTTTATTTATTCTCTCTCATATTTCATTGTTGAATAATTCACTCCCGCCCATATACACACTAAGTTTCCGCAAATTACGACAATTTTCCGCAAAGTCCAATACATTTTCCCAGGGAAATGAATCACAAAAATGAGTACATTTTCAAAGATATTAATTTTTGTAAACTTGGAAGAAGGATAAGGAAATTTTCAGTAAAATTCGCAACTATCGATGGCTCAGGTGAATCAAACAACCCTTTTTTCCAGAGCAAGTTTAAATTTTTCAAATGATGCAGACGAGAACAAAATCTTTGAATTTTGCCCATAACATTCTTCCAGAAAAAAGTATGTATTTGATCAAAATTGACGTATTGTAACTGATACAACTCCGATTCAACGCAACTTCTGAAATTGGAATTTATTCGCTCCGCTATGCACAATTGTTCGAAATCAAAATATTTTAAGATTTCCCTAATAATGAGGACATCATCCATATCAATAAAGCGATCGATGGTGATTCTTACTATCTGAACAAAAGAGAATTTTACTTGCAGAAGAGAATGACATGCACATAGGGGGTTGGGTGGGGTTGAGGGTAGACCCTCCTACCTGAGACCCTGTACACCCCCTGGCCCAAAAAAGTTCAATACTCCCCCCAAACATTCTCTAGGACAGCATTTTTATGATTTTTGCATATTTTGCATTAAACATGTGGTTGCGGAGCTTTTTTTCTGTTTTTTCTGCTCGCCCACACCCATCTCCCCACCACCAAGATGAAAAGTCGAAAATTCTTGCCATGCATATCTGTTGTAATAGAGAGATAGGAATGTTCAGGCATCAGTGCTACAGTATTTAGCACCAGCCGGCACCAAATGTTCTTTTCGCAGATACTAGAATTTTTGTGACATATACTAGTCTGTTAGAAAATACCACTATGGGCCAGAAAAAAGAAGAATATACTCGTTGGGATAGTTGCCAGGCTAGAAAAAGAAGCGGACTAGATTCTTGAGAACTTGAGTTGAAGTTGGAAAAAAATCACCTTCACTATACCAGATTTTCATTCTTTCAAAAAAAAATTTCCAGGGCTGTAAAAAAGTACATTCTGCTGCATCATGCATTTTGTCCAACCCCTGGCATCAACTACAGTAACATTTTTCTTTGTGAAAATATTATGCACATGACTTCAAATGTGAAGACATGTTGAACCAATTCCATTCTAACTCCCCACTGATTCAAAACTTCTGCCTTACCACTAGCTGGAAAATAGTGAGGGAGGCATATTATAGACATTTTCAGAACTATAAAGAAACCTGAGGTTGGTTGCACTTTCCCAACATGGGGATGATCTCAACATTGAGTTTGAATTGATGATTCTGAGTTTGAGCTAATCACAACGTCCAAATTATTTTCTTCCAGTGAATAAACAATACTCACTTCAGGATTAACTAATACTTGGCATGAAGTTCGAGTTTGGGAATTGCACAAATTTTACATTTAGTTGTTTTGGGGATAATTGAGCTCGTTATAGTCCTGATGGCATTCAAATTATATTCAACTTGTGATCAAACCGAGTGGCTTTTTTGCTCAAAATTATCTTGAGCTCGATCTGAGACCCCTTTAGTGCAACTGAGCCTTGGTTACAGTCATTGGATTCCAATTTGCAAATGGGAGAACAGGGTAAAGCAGACAAAAATCCTGGTTCAGCCACGCCTACATTATGGGTGTGCCCCGATGCCCGTACCCCGTTCTCCTCCACCATTTTTGCACTCCCACTACAACAGTGCAACTTTTTGAAAGCAGGACTGAAGCGACAGGGGTGGGTGAACTTGCTTCCCGTCTGCCATCCTGCAAAAAGCTTGCACTCTTTCTGTAAATTTCAGCTTAAGCCCAAATACTGGGAATGATGCAATTTTTTAATAGTTAAATAGAGGAGAATAAATTTGCTTATAGTTTGTAATCAGTAGAACTTATGGAGTGAATTCTATATGATATGCTATATGAAATGAGTGAATTAAAAATATCTTGCACAATCGATTTAGTACCGAGAAGACTTTGTGCTGTAGCCTTTTCTAAAAAAACGAGTGGGATTTCATGTGCCACTTTCCCAGAATTGATTCCTGTTATTGACACTAAAAAGATAAAAAAAGTTTAACACAGTTAGCTCACATGTGCGAGAGAGGACATGGGGTTGGGGGTACAAACTACCCCAAGGGTTTTAAAACTGGATAATTTGTTATGAAAAAAAATTTTTTTAGTCAACTTTTTCTGGATTTTTTTTCTCCAAAAACGCCAAAAAAACCAAGGTCCACCCCTGTACCCTCCTCAAAATTTTGAAGATGCACATGTTTCGTTGTGGAGTGTGTTGATGCTCTCAGCTGCAGAATATACTTTTTCACAGACATGGAAAAATTTTTTATGAGGAAGAATGAAAATCCAATACTAAAAAGGTTTATGTCTAAAACAGCAGTTCCTAAAACAGCGTTTCCTAAAACAGTGTTTCCTAAAACAGCGTTTCCTAAAACAGCATTTCCTAAAACAGTGTTTCCTAAAACAGCGGATTCCTAAAACAGCGTTTCCTAAAACAGCCGATTCCTAAAACAGTGTTTCCTAAAACAGCGGATTCCTAAAACAGCGTTTTCCTAAAACAGCGTTTTCCTAAAACAGCGGTTCCTAGTATATGATATATGGGCACAATTTGTCATTCAGTTTCTTTACACTAGATCGCTGTTGAAAAAGTTTATTTTGCTAAATGAAGAGTGTCTGTTTTTGTTACATAATAAACAAACAATGACTAACCATTAACTTAGTAAATATGTAGTCACTGGGGTATATCCACTATCTTTGAAATTGTTCTCCAAGGACGTGTCTTATCCGTATGCAAATGCATGGGGGTTTAATCATTGCGAAATTCGCTATTTTTCTTTCAAAATGGAAAAAGTGTCAATTGATGCGAAGCAAAATTTTAGTAGCTTTTTATTTTTTTAGGCAAAAAATGCAGATTTTTGTAGACTTTTGAAAGAAAACTGTTTTTTCAAATGCAAACGTTTGTAGATGCTTAAACGTTTAAAATAAACACAAAAAAAGCTATGTGCATGGTTTTCGGCACAAAATGAGAGCACATAATGGTAACATTCAATTTTCTACTAAAACAATTTGGCGCAAAATGAGAAAACAATAACATTCATTTTTTTATTACAACACTTCCCTTGCAGCCTGTTTTTGTACAGCGCCAAATCGTTTTTTTGGGCTTTCGGTAATCAATTCTATAACAATAGCCAGCTAAGCTTAAACATTCACTTTTTTCTGAGTCTTAAACACGTCCATTTTCAAAAAACAGTTATTAATGAATGAAAAAGTGACTAACACTCGCACAATACGTACACACTTCACTTTACAGCACTTCTGGAGGTAGCTTTGCAACGCATACCATGGGAAACACATCATTGTGATTTAATACATATCTTTTTAATGTAGGAAAACGCTGTTTTAGGAATCCGCTGTTTTAGGAAACGCTGTTTTAGGAATCCGTTGTTTCAGGAAACGCTGTTTTAGGAATCCACTGTTTTAGGAAACGCTGTTTTAGGAATCTGCTGTTTTAGGAAACACTGTTTTAGGAATCCGCTGTTTTGGGAACTGCTGTTTTAGGAATCTGCTGTTTTAGGAAACCCTCTTTCAGGAAACGCTCTTTTAGGAAACGCTGTTTTAGGAATACGCCACTAGAAAAGTGAATTTTTTCCAAATTTAACCCAAGTTCTCCAAAATCTAGTTCACTTCTTTTTCAAGCTTGGTGACTTCCAGGCAAGTATATTCTTCTCTTTTCTGCCCCAACGGGGCATTTTCTGATAGACTATAGTCTGTTTTTCTTGAAATGCTTCTAAATTATAAAAGTGGAAAGCAAGTACTATTTTAGATTTTCACAATTTTCAGCTGAACCATTCATCATGCGAGATTGAAAATTTGTGAGCTTATACAATCAACTTTTAACAATTCTTAGAGTGAAAAATCTTACTGTGAAAGCATTCTATACGCGACTTTGACTGCATAGTTGATTTTTGTCTCTTTTTCAATTTAGAAGCATTTTATAAAAAACAAACTATAGTCCACCCCTTTTTAGGTGGGCTCAGCCATGTGTGAAAACTTTCATAGAAGCATATTAAACTTTTAAATTTGGTCATCTTCACATCAAAGAAACAATAAAAAACAATCTTAAAACTACGAATTCTCACTTCCGGTAAAAGTAAAAAATACATAAACTACATAGAGCATAAAACATGTTGTAAACATAGTGTAAAGTGACTGTTACTATCGAATTCCCAGTGATCAAGAACTCTCCAACCCAAAAAAACATTTTTTTGTATGGAGTGACTGTGTGCATTGAATTTCCCATCGTCAGAAACCTCTTCCACAAAAATGGCAAAAACACATTTGTATACACTCGATATAATTTTGTGCGTAAAGTGATCACATTCATTGAATTCCCTGTGGTCCAAAACTCTGTGCTCCAAATTATCACAAAAATATGCTTGTTTACACCTGAGATAATTTTTGGTGTAGAATGACTACATCCATCAATTTACCAATGGTCAAAAACCAAACCTGCAAAACGTCATAGGAGTACCTTCATTTACATTAATGATGATTTTTGTGTGTAAACTGACCGCATCCATTGAATTCGCTTCGATCGAAAACCCCTTCCACCAAAAAATCAAAAAAATACGCTTGTTTACACTCGGGATATTTTTGTGTGTAAAGTGATCACATCGATTGAATTCCCATTGATCGAAAACCCCTCCCGATAAAAGACCATGGAAATACCTTCGTTTTACACACAGGATAATTATTCTGTGTAGTGATCGCATCAATTGAATTCCCCGCCGTTGAAAACCCTTTCCACAGAAAATCGCTGAAATAGCCTTTTTTACACTTGAGAGAATTTTTTTGTGTGGCGTGACTGCATCCATCGAATTTTCCATAGTCAAAAACCCCTCCTCTCAAAAAATCGCAGAAACACATGTGTTTACACTTGAAATAATTTTTTGAGTAAAGTGATTGGGAACTGAATTCCCCACTGTCGAAAACCCCTTCAACCAAAAAATCACGAAAATACGCTTGTTTACACTCGGAATAAAAATTTGTGTAAAGTGACCATTTGATACTCTACAATGCTGAAAAATGAATCTTTTCAACGTTCATTTCCAAAACAGAAGGTTTAATTTTTCAGCGAATTCGATTTTCAGTTGGGCAAACTACAATTCGAAAACTTGGCAAACGTCTAAGAATTTGCATTCTTACCGGCAAGACTTTGCACCTATAGTCTGTTTTTCTTGAAATGCTTCTAAATTATAAAAGTGGAAAGCAAGTTCTATTTTAGATTTTTACAATTTTCAGCTAAACTATTCATCACGTGAGATTGAAAACTTGTGAACTTTTTCAATCAACTTATAACAATTTTTAGAACGAAAAATCTTATTGTCAAAGCCTTGTGAACGCGATTTTGATAGCATAGTTGATTTTTGTCCTTTTTCAATTTAGAAGCATTTTATAAAAAACAAGCTATAGATTCAAAATGTTTTTTTTCCAAAAACACTAATAGGATCCAACACTAATAGGATCCAATGTGCTTCAATTGCTAGCAGTAAATCTTGCACATCAGATGTAAATCTATTTTTGAACTCCATCAAAAATTTATCTGAAACAGTATAGTAGAGTTCTTGTCAAATACAAGATTTTGCTGAAATATTGTATGGTCAACCGTGACTGCTATGGAGCAAAAGTTCTATTGAAATAAGTTCGGTGGTACAAATGGAAAATCAAATAAATAATTAGAAAAAACACTATTTCAGCCAAAAGCTGGCCAGAAGTACACTAGGTCGAATGTAAAATACACTTATTTATTTGGCAACAACGTGCTGATGTGTGATTAGATTAGCTTGAGTTGTGCAACTTCTTACACTAAGTTCAGTCTTTTGTACTCTAAAATAAAATTTGGGAGGGACCAGTCCCTCCCTGTCTCCTCCTCAGCTACATGCCTGAGTCTCCTGTCTGATGATGCATTTTTATGCATAAAAAAATATCATAAGTTTTTTGGTGCTTCTCATGAGATTTCAAATCACTTATGATTTTATGTATCATTTTCATTGTGCATCAGGAAAATGTGGATTTAGCTTATGCTTATAGCTTTTGAACATCAGCATTTTATGGATGATATTGGAGTTTCTTTTGTTTTTTAATGTATTTGACGAGATCAGATTTTTCTAGATCATTTTCACAAAATTGTTTTGTGGTCCTTTAGAATTTTTGACTTTCGGGAACATAATAGCATTTGGAAAATGATAAGACATCATCAGTGTGGGAAAATGGTAGAGGTTCTTCTGTCTGAAAAAGCCATCTAAATACTGTGTTATACTTGCATAATTTTTGGATTTTAGATTGCCTAACTGAAAACATGTTGAATTCACCAAAAATCAGACTTTTCAGGCAGGATGTAAATAATGAAAATATTCATTTTCCAATCCTATAGAAAATCAAAATCCAAAAATTTCCTCTGATGCTAACCACTGGCATTAATTACCAGTGTTATTTTGTACTTTACGAACAAAACAGTCTAGAGCACAAACGAAAATTTGGGGTTCGTTTGTACTTGTACAAATGAAAATTTTTCAACAAAAAATTTTTTTGTTACTCAACAGCTGTCAGTGTTCAGTATCAATGAACTTTGTAGGACTTGTTTGTTATGCATCCACATCGAAAATGACAAACTAGCAGCTGTGGCATAATAATAAAAGCTTGAGGAGTATTTCACTAGTGCATGTTATGTGCCTCTTGATCAAGTGTTCCATCTGTCTGAATTTGTAGCCTTCTTATGTGTCTCCTGGAAATAGTCAACGCATTCATATTTTTCACAGCATGTTTATTGCTTTTTATAACAATGAATCCTTTTTCCACCAATTTTTCGCAAATTTTGAAGTACAAACAGTTTTTGAGAGGTTGTTTGTACCAGTACAAATGAACCGAGTACAAAAAAACACTGTTAATTACTGATATTCAAATCGAAAGTTAAAGATGAGACAAACCCCAGATTTGGACCTTTTTTCTGGATTCAGACTCGACTTCACTGATTTTCCAAATTCGGATTCAGTAGTCTTGTCCAAAATTTTAGACTGAATCAGAATCCATTCTTAATTCGAGGTATGTTGGTAAAAATGACTTTCAATCACCTTGATATGGATTATCTAATGCGAAAGAATCTTCAAATTTTATTCGACCCACAAAAAAACAATCAACTAATATTTGAAATTCACCAATGGTGAATTATATTTCGTGATGGCCATATTTGTATATTAGAGATTAATTATATATCCGCAGCACAAGGAACAAACTATTAATTGATCATTTAAGTGAATGTGGGCAGCATGTGGCAGGGGGATTTGGGTTACCTGATTTCATTGAAAAATGTCAGATTAGCCGAAAAATAGTAATTCCATTCATCCCATCCAAGGTCCCCCTATATCTCACCCACAGTTAAGGACAAATGGAGAATAGTCGTACCAAACGGGGCATCACAGTTGACATAACTAGATAGTTGACATACCAAACAGGGCATCACAGTTGACATTCATCCCATCCAAACATGGAAAGAAATCGCACAAAGAAATGAAACCTATATATTACACTGCCTCTGTGCAGAAAAGCATCAAAAAAATTTCTGCTCCAACCCTTAATAGTCTGCTAGGAGAAGAGAAACCCTGCTTCTATGAAATAAATATGTTAAAATAAAATAATTACATTAACCTACACTAAATGTAGTCAATAAATTGTGCATGTTTGATTTGGCAAAAATTAGTGTAGAATTCGGATTCACCCGAATCCTCAATGTCAGATTTGGATTCCGTTCTTACTGATTTCCTGGATTTGGATTCTGAAACTACATAAAGCTGGATTCATTTCATGTCTAATATGTATATTGCTTTTTTATGCTTTATACCCTTGAAAACAATCATAAGTAACTATTGTTAAATTATACTGGCTCTAGATATGTTAGATCCAAAATGATAGAAAAATGTTTGAATGCTTTTGCCAATGAAATGGTGAAAACATCATGATCGATCATCAGTGCATAGTTGCAGACTAATGTGCTTAAAAAAATAATTTTCCGACATTTTGGAGGCCATGGAATCAAAATTATCCAGTGCAAGGCTTTGAACAGGTTAATTCAGCTAGTTTTTTGAATTTTTCTGACAACTCATGAAATTCAGTTCTGGAAGTCTAGAAATGATGAAAAGTGAATGAAATACAAGAGAATAAACTTTTAATCACTTTTCTGATCAAACTAAGCAGATTTATAAATTTTAGTGTGGGCAACTAAAAATGTGTCTGTGCAGCAAAAGTTGCATATGGCAACCTGGCTTTTTCAAAAAATGACTCTGATGATTGATTTGAATAATGACTGATCTAATATGTGGGCTTTCTTTGGTATCCTCGACCATTTTTTTTGTAAAGTACAAAAAAACACTGCCTGCATGCAGGGATTTTTTGCATACAGTGCGGATTTTTTGGGGTCCTGTGGAAAACTGAAACTTTTTGAGACACAATTTCTCTAGGACTCGACCAAGGTTGTGATAAGTAAAAAATTAATCATACCTCAAAAAAAAACAAATTTTGTACAGTTTTTTGCACTGAACAACATGCCAGTATTTGTTTGATCTAAAAATCAAAATTCATTTTGTAACATCAATCCAAATGTTCAAATTTTTTGCAGTTTTCAAAATTTTAGATCACAATCATTGAAGGCTTATAAGTGTTCAAGAATGCAATACGGATCAATAATTATTTGCCAGTGTATGTAGCGATGCTTGGGGTACATGCTTGAAACATATACTTGTTGTATTTGAAAAGTTGGTTTGATCTTTGGGGCGGCACTAGCCGATTTTTGCCTCCTTGATCCATCAGGTCGGAGGAAGGGTGTAAAATTGGCAAGGGGAATTGATGTGCAGGAAAGATAGCCAGGGATCGACCTTAACGCCAGTGCTTCCCTGCGCCTGCCCTAAACCTCGGAATGACTCCTCACTCAGGGGCGAGAAGTCAAGAACAGAATACTACCTTTCCAAGAAATGCCTGACTAAAACTAGTCAGACAAGGTAACACACTTTTTGACACAAATAAAACACTTTTCTAACTAAATATTTATTTATAAAACTTACCTAAAAATCGCCCCTTCCAAAAGTATGACGTCTTACTGTTATAAAAACCAGGCGAATAAAGTACAGGCAAAATACTAGTTAATATAAAAAAGCGAGGCGCACGAGAATAATCAATAGAAAAAATACTAACTAATTCACAAAATTCGTCTTCTACAGTAACCATCGCGCTGGGCCAGGTCGGGCATGGTTGGATGTGTTGTACTTGAGGGCGTTTTTACAAATTGACAAATCTATTGGAAAATCGTGGAAAATCAGTGAAAACACACTACAACATACTTTCATGTATAGTGTCAATATTATGGTTTACATAACACTTTAATTTCAAATTTTCAGCAGTTATTTATGACACAAATTCACACATTTTTGTACCTGTAAAGTCAAATAATGAGTGTCATTGATTAAACTCCACTATGTCATAGCTGGACCCCTTGGCCACATACCCACAAAGTTTCATCAAAATGAAAAAAACATTGGGTGTGCTACAGTGAAGCGAGTGGAAGTCATTTTTGAATCAAATTATAAAATTTTTTGTTTCAAAATGCAGTCATTCACCCAAAACTCTAATAATCCAACTGAAACTTTTTACATTGCAGGCTGACATCTTGGCTGACATCACCCATAAGGTTTAGTCATAATATCGTTATCCCTTACATGGGAAATTATACAAAGTTAAACACATTCTTGATATTGTTGAAAAATTTTCAGGTGCAAATTGTTGTTTCATTTAGTTGGAATATTAATAATTCTAGTTCAAATCGACCACATTGGAGCCACAGTATGTGGCTACATAACCAACCAACTTGCAGCAAAGTATTGACACCCATTGTATATTAAAAACTAGAAAAGCCATGTTCTTTTGCTTAACTATAAGAGGAGAGATTGTTCAAATTTTCAACAAAAACTGATAAACTCTGGATCATTTTCAGATCATAAGAGCTCAATATAAAATTCAATTGAATCCCATAGAAATATTTGTTCTAAACCAGATGACATTTTTAAAGATTCAGATCTACACACTAATTATTGAAAGTTATTCAAAAGAATCTGTTTTTGGTATTTCACTTTTATATTCTAAATGAGGATCAAACATTACTCGATCCTCATAGGGTTCTTCTTCATCTTTAACTCCACATTCTCCTTCCAGGTTGCTACGATAAAATGTAGTATGTTCTATCCGACTATGGCTGGCTTCCCTAGCCCAGAATCCAGTAATTTTTTTTGTGTGAGGAAGTCAGATCTGAGAAAAGATGGGTTCCCCCTCATTTCTTCAACAACAACTTCAGCATTGAATTTTTTAGGATTTGCAATGCCACCATTGTGTTTTTCTAGCAAGTATCCATGTTGTTTTTCTGTCAAGGGACTGCATATCCTATGTTACCTCTTTCCATAACATCAAACTAGTCAGTTTCATAAAACAATTGAAGAGGTTCTCGAACTTCAGGCTAGCCAGGGGTGAATCAAACCATACATGTAACAGAGCCTCGAGGTCTGGGGGAGGTTGGGCGACTTTTTTGGGGCCAGAGGTCAGTAATTCCCAAAATTTTGGGGGGAGGAGTCTCTCAAGGAAAAAAATTTGATTTTTTCACGAAAAAAGTCTGAAAACAGTTCAAAAAAATAGTAATTTTTCCCTATAAAGTCCAAAAAATGTATTTATGGCGCGAAGCGCCGAGAAAATTCAAATTTTTTACCATTTTTCGTTCAAAAATTATTATTTTTTTGTCAAAAAATGACATTTTTCAGTATTTTTCCGAGCAAAAGTATGGGGTCTATACGGCTACCATCTGGCTAGCCATATGGTCGACGATTTCTGGGGGGGGTGCCATAGCACTTCCCCCCAATTACATGTATTATTCCAACCTTTTCTAATGTTCTACTATAAGTTTGTATTGCCATATCATGTAAACTTGTTTGCTGTGGCATTAGTTTGTGATTACCCAAAATAAGATACTGCAACAAGTTGCAATGAACACCAAAAGCCTTTATACAGCCTTCTTCAGGACAGTTGAAGGCACTGCTTTCCATACTATATGGCTCATGAGTGGCAGCTAAAAGATCTTCATATTCTTCTTCAAAGTTGACGGTTGTGATTTTTGGATTAATGGCAATCCAGAACTGTGATGTTTGAAGGGGTGCAACCTCTGGCTGGTCTTCATGAACCACAACTGTTCAAAATACAATATTTTTGTCTTCAATATGCTTCCGGTACCAACCTTGTAAGCTTTAGTCGCCTTCATTTCAGTAGATGTGACCTAGAAATTGAAGTAGCTCTTGATACTGACTGCTTCAAGATCCATCTTCTTGTGTGAGATTTCCAGATTGCCAGTGATGAATGATAATCATTTGACCTTCACATGTGTCATAGCACACCTGATGAATTTTTCAGCAGTTGCACACCTAGGGTTTTTATCTAAAAACATTCCAACTTGCCTCTTTATTAGTGCAGCAATTCAGTCACATGAGCCTCTACTGAATTGAGGTTCAGAGAAGTCCAAGTTCTTGATAGTCACAGCTGTTTTCAGAGATATTGTTGGCACCATGAGCAAGGTTGGGGAGCCATGAAAACAACTAGCATTGTCAGATTGCCAAAAAGCTGTGTTGACTGTGGGTTGTTCTGCGTTGATTTTTGTTAACCTGTCAGTTAGGATTATAATAATTGCATTGCTGTGTTGTTCAAGCCAGTTGAAAACATGGATAAATGTGCGGTGGTTTCATTGCCCAATTGAATGAACGCGCGGTGAAGTATGACAGGGCCTTAAGTTTCCGCAAATTACGAGAATTTTCCGCAAAGTCCAATGCATTTTCCCATTGAAATGAATCACAAAAAATGAGTACATTTTCAAACATATTAATTTTTGTAAACTTGGAAGAAGGATAAGGAAATTTTTATTAAAATTCGCAACTATCGATGGCTCAGGTGAATCAAACAACCCCTTTTTCCAGAGCAAGTTTAAATTTTTCAAATGATGCAGACGAGAACAAAATCTTTGAATTTTGCCCATAACATTCTTCCAGAAAAAAGTATAAATTTGAAATAGCCTTGTTTACACTTGAGAGATTTTTTGTGTGGTGTAACTGCATCCATCGAATTCTCCATAGCCAAAAACCCCTCCTTTCTAAAAATCGTAGAAATACATTTGTTTACACTTGAAATAATTTTTTGAGTAAAGTGATTGGGAACTGAATTCCCCGCAGTTGAAAACCTGTTCAACAAAAAATCACGAAAATACGCTTGTTTACACTCGGAATAAAAATTTGTGTAAAGTGACCATTTGATACTCTAGAATGCTGAAAAATCAATCTTTTCAACGTTCATTTCCAAAACAGAAGGTTTAATTTTTCAGCGAATCCGATGAATTTTCAGTTGGGCAAACTACAATTCGAAAACTTGGCAAGCAACCAAGAATTTGCATTCTTACCGGCAAGAATTTGCACCTAGATTCAGAATGTTTTTTTTTTCCAAAAACACTAATAGGACCCAACTATTATCCATCCATATCTTGATCATTAAAAGCTACAATAGGAACATTAGCTAGAATGACTTTCTCTAATAATACACTAGAAAAATATAAAATATTTTAGATCAATTCGTCCCTTTAGTGCCAAAAGGGCGTAAGTCTCTTACACCGGAAAAAATGGAGTTATTTATACCACTAGATTCGTCTCATTGAAATAAGTTTAGTAAACCCTTCCTCCTTCAATAGAAATAAAAATTGACCTTGCAAAAAACCATTTCCTAAAAGGCGTAAGTGCCACCTACTTTGTAAAATTTTGCCAAAAGGGCGCAAGTAAGGATGTTTTGCTTTTACGCCTTTTTGGCATTACGGGTTCGGTGCTGAATTAAAATGCTAACATTTTAAGCATATGCCAAAAAGACGCAAGTGACATAACTATTCTTCAGTCGGCTTAATATACTAGAGCCAAAAGGGCGTAAGTGCCATTTTAGCATGCTGTAGCACGCCAAAAAGGGCAACAAACTAACTGTGCCAAAAAGACGTAAGTGCTGTCTGAGCATACTGTTCCATAGGGGTGCAACGGAAATTGGCACTTGTTTGTACAAATATTTGAGTCTTCTGCCGTCAACTGTGAAACATATTTCGATGTTTTCGGATACCTGCACTGGTCAAAATCGAAATCAGTACATTGTTGCAGCTTTACTTTGGGCTTCCAGATCTTTACAACTTGACATTATTGATCAAAAATTCTTGGAAAAGGGTCACACTTACATGGAGTGTGACTCTATGCATTCGGCAATTGAACATGCAAAGAAAAACCGCATGGTTTATTCAGTGGAAGACTGGCTTCAAATTGTTTCACAAGCTAGGAAAAAAAATCCGTACAAAATTTACCGCCTGTTCAACAACGATTTTTACGATCTTAAAGCTTTAGCAGAACAGCTACTTAGTAATAGGTCCACTGACACTGATGGTGCTAAGGTTAATTGGCTTCTAATTAAATGGTTCCGTTTTTTGAAAGAATGTCCGAATTCTGTTTACTTTAAATACAACTATGACGACGAACACTTTAAGGAGCTTAGTTAATGTAAAAATTGGTCGACGAAAATCCGTTCAAGCTTCACTCGAAATTCAGCTCGGCAAAGCTTACAAGGGCCCCTTGCCCATATCTGCTAACAAATATAAGGATCTTCTTAACTTATGTGACACTGGGGCTATTCCTGAACAATATAAAAATTTTTACCGTAACTTACCGACTTCAGCTACTATTGTAGATAGACTAGATGAGCCGGATATATTGGAAGACGATGAAGAACATGATGAAGAATTTTAACTTTTGTTTTTCTATTGTAAAATATGCAATAAGTACATGTGACTTTCTTGTGAAATGTTATAGCATGTGATTTCATGCCGTTATTTTTCAATTTTGTTTGTAAAATAGTATAAAAACCGCATTATAGAAAAGTTAGCAATAGCCAGTTTCGCACTTAAGCCTTTTTGGCATCATTTTAAATAGTGGGTACCAAAATTGAGTATTAGTTATTTCAATGCCAAAAAGACATAAACGCCTAATTAGCAAATTTAAATTACAATAGTTGCTTAATTCTGATATGGGTGGATAGGTCTCAACCAGCTCATCAAATATGCCAAAGCACAAATAAATACATTAAATTCTCGAATTTTAGTGAAGGATCAAAACTTCAACTTCGATTTTCTCAAAATCAGAAGCGGTGTACTTACGCCCTTTTGGCACTAAAGGGACGAATTGAAATCTATTTTCCATTTCATAATGCATAAAAATTCATCATGCAATTTTACAGAAAAAATTTGGTTGCACAGCTGAAAATTTAGTTGCTGTGCACAAAAAAGCCTGCTTACAGTTACGCTTTTCTGGGCTCAAAGTAACACCGATTTATTGAAAAAACGGTGAATTTTTCAGCAAAATAGCAAAATTAGCAACAAACCAGTGCTGAGCGAAAACGTTTTTTTCAATTTTATTGGTCGGAAAAATCTAGTTCACAGCTTCATAACCATATGTCAGAGCATAAGCCAAAGCCTAGTCATGAGCGCAGCCCAAGTTTAAGCCTGAGACAGAGCCAGAAAATTGCCATAAAGAAACTAAAAAATCAATAAATTTTTTCGGCCAATCGACTTGATGACAGTTCCCACCATTTTAGCGAAGGTCGGATACAGAAAAAATGCATTTTGATGCGTTTTACAAGACTCGAATCCAAAAAAACTTGAATTATCATTATTATTTACAAATTAACTAGCTCAGCAGCGACTTTTAGTATGTGTACTCTTGTTTACCATTCAATGGTTAATAATTCGTATTTATCTTGAACGTAAGTCTCGCCTCGTGATTTAATTGGTAATCACTAAACATCCACTTTTTTCGAAAAAAATCAACACGTGTAAATTTCCTGAGATTTTTCAAGTGATTGTTCCTTTCTTAACGTAAATTGAATTCGAAAGCTTCATGGAAGCATTTTTGAAAAATTTCTACTCTTCTTACTCATAGCTTTTTGGCCAAATACACAAAAGTTTGCGCATGAATCACTAGTTTTGGAATTTTTCAAATGATAAATTTTCAGAAATCACGATTTTTGACCAGAAAATTCAAATCAGATTTTTGAAATAAATCTTGGGAAAATTGATTCGCCAGAAGTCTATTGAGCTGTTGGATTGTTTTCTGGAAACCTTGTTCTACAGAAAATTACAATTTTTCATTCAATTTCAAATTATTAAGGACTCTAAAAATATCAGAATGATTGAAAGAGCTGAAAACACTCGAAAGAACATAACATTTTTTCCACATTGTTATAGTGCAAACGTGGAAAAAATAGTGGATCCGACGTCCGGTCTGACCCGTGATTACATCATTTCACAGTATTTTTCAAACGAATGCGACAATTTGTCTGCAACATCAAATATGGCTGTTAGAACAGGATTCCGACAAATAAATAAAAAAAAACAAAAAAAACTAAAAATTCTACTAGACGATTCTATATTTTTACACAATGATTTTCCAAAAGTGGGTAATACTGTAGAATTTTCACACTAAAAAATGCCTTATTCTACTTGGTAGAAACGATTGAAAATTATAATAATGAATTGCTCTTTCTCTCAATTTGAGATGGAAGTTATCAAATAATTTTTACATTTTAGAAATGTTTTCCAGTTTTTCTTGTAAAAATGATTGAAAAACAGAAAAGTATAGCAGGAATTAGCTATCTTTTTCCAATTTTACTTCCAAACTAGGAGGAATTTTTTTGCATTTTAGAGAATTTATCCAGCTGAAAAATATAGCAATAATTTGCGAATTTTTTAAATTTATGAGAAAATTAGTGTATTTTGACGAAGTTTTCTAGGTTTTTTCAATAGAAATGATGGAAAATTTTACTAAAAAATTGCGATTTCTGTCAATTTTACGTCATAATCAGGAAAAAATTTTCGCATCTCGAGAAAATTTTCCTGGTTTTTCTGCAAAAAAACAGAAATTATACACATGAATTACGATTTTTTTGAATTTCAGTCCAAAATTATCGAAAGTTTTTTCGCATTTTGAATAAATTTTTCAGCTTTTTCTATAGGAACGACTGAAAACTATGGCAAGAAATTCAAATTTCTCTCAATTTGACATACAAATTATAATAAAATTTTTACTGTTCAAAAATGTTTTCCTGTTGTTGTGAAGAGAGACGAAGACAGCAAATCATAGTAGGAAATCTCTACTTTTCTAGGTTCAACTTTAATTTTATGAGAAGAATTCTGCATTTTAAGAAAGTTTTTATGGTGAAAATGATAACAAAACTGGACCATTTGGTGAAAAATTCGCAGCAAATTGATGCGATTGAAAACAAAATAATGGGATATATGCCAATTGGAACAAGAACATGTTTACGAACTAACTAAGAGAAAAAAATCTGATTTAAAGGGAAAAAGACACCGAACGTTTCTCGATGTTCCAATATTTTAGGTGGATGGATTTTCCTGGCAGCAAAGATGAATCCATTCATTGATCAAGTCGTCTGGAGAAGGGCAATGCCAGCCGGTAATGATGGATAATCTTTTTTGCCTGGACAAACGTTTCACCGGCTTGAGTAGTAACATTGAATTGTACAGCACCTCAGGAATGACTAATTGACGTAAATTCGGCAAATTTTCAACTGCGTATGTTAATGCGTCCTTGATTGACGCTAAGTTGGAATAATACGTGTGTATTAGGAAATATTGCAAGTTGGGCGCTTTAAGGGGCAATTTCCGGATTTGTTCGGCATTCAGGATGTCGACGGCAAAATAACGTAAATTTGGACATTGATCCAAAATGAGGTCGAACGATCCTGGGGAAGCAGGTCTATTGGCGTATAAATGTATTCCTTCCAATGAAGAGGTGGACCGCATCATTTTCAAAGCTGCAGGATCCTCTGCTGACCAACGCAGACTGAAAAAAATTTAAGAATTAAAAAACAGTTCAGCAACATAGACAGTGTGTTATCTACTCAGAAAAAAGCATCGCAATCGGTTTAGAAAAGACAGTTTTATAAAAAAACTATTTCTAATGTTTGTTAAGATATCAAGGGCGAAATATTTTTCAGCAACGAGGTCGAAAACCCAACAAAATAAACATTTTTCGACAGCTTACCACCTTCAATGATTGATTCAGATAAAAAAATAGCAAGATGCAGGTTTTATAGCAGTTAAACACATGCAAATTGTAGTAATGATGCACATGACAGGCGATACACCATAGTTCATGTTACTTTTGGGCAGATGGTCGTTCTGCTGTTTCAAGTAGCTTGTTCTAAGGCTTAAGGGTAATTTACGCTTGTCTTTTTCGACGGAACCGAACGGATCACCAACGGCGTGAAAAGTTCAGCTTGAAAATGCACTTTGCAAGTCGCAAAGGATGACTACTATTTTCTAGAAAATGACCAACGGTAACCTCCAACCGAACGAAAATTTCGCTTCGGTTCGGTGATGTTGTGTCCATTGCATTTCGCTGCATTCTGTTGGAAAAGTCACGCATAAATGACCCGTTAGGCTTCTTCCTGTTCATTTATGTTAATTTTATCACAAAGCATTTTTTGTTTTTTCACTGAAATTGGTCACCCTCCATGCACTCAGGAATCGTTTTCGCTAATACAGCATAGATGAAAAATGATCACCATGATTTTCTGAACAAGACGAAAGACAAAATTATTCTTTTGGCTTTTCATCACGAAATAAAAATTTAGCCAATATCAATATAATTAGCAGAATTGGAACTTACAATTTTAATTTCCTTAATTGGCTGATCTTTTCAATATCATCGGAGCAAAAACCGTCATAATTTATTGAAAAGTGCTTTAAATTAACCATTTTTGATATTTCATTGCAAATAAACCACCGCACTCCATCTAGCGGCCACTCATCTGGACCCGACCAATAGTTTAATTTGAAAATTTCAATTCGATCGTAAAGGGGAAATTTGTCGAAAATGATGTGATAAGACGCCAAATTTTGGGGGTATACGTGTAAGGAAAATTCTTTCAACAAGGGACTACGGGATAGTAGGAAAGCAACGAATTTTGCCTGACTTTCGGAGTCTTTACAGTAGACCTCAATATTTTGCAAAGAAACGAAATACAAATCTTTCATAATTCTGTGATAAAGTAAATCTTCATCGAGCTGGGTGTAATTGAGCCGACGAATGTGCAAAGACAAACTCTTCAATTTTGGCAACCTCATAAATTTTTCCATCAGCTGAAGATTATTGTGTGATACTGTAGCAATGTCCAAAGTTTCTAAATTCAAATTAACATCCAACAATGCATACAATTGTTCATATTTTGGATTTGTTCCATATAATGTCAGTGTGAAATCAGTCAAATTTCGACATGATGATAAATCAATCCATGAATCGTAACGTTGAACAACTATCAATTTCGTCAAGGCGGAATGGCCAATAACAACTTTATTTATTTTCTCTCGTAGTTCATTGTTAGCTTCAATTTGCTTCAAATTGTGAGATTTTTCCACGAAAGTCAATACACTTTCCCAGCCGAATATTTCGATAAAATTCCAATCAATGTCTAAACACATCAGTTTTTCTAAACTAGGAAGAAGGATAAGGAAATTTTTCTTAAAATTCCTAAGTATAAATGGATCAGGCGAACGCGGATCCCATCTTTTCGTGAGCATGAAAGACAAGACCTTGTGGAAATTTTTCAAACGAAGCAGGCTGGAACAATAAGCTTCAATTTTGTTCAAAACTTTTATCCAGGAACCAGTAAATATTTGATCAAAATCGACGTATTTTAACCGATGCCATTCCCATTCGACGCAACTTTTGAAATTTGGATTTATTCGCTCCGCTATGCATAATTCTTGAAAGTTGAAATATTTCAAGATTTCTGTAATAATGACGACGTCGTCCATCCGAATAACGTGATCTATTCAGATTCTAAATATCTGAACAAAAGAAGCAACTTTTTCTCCAGATGACGATGATGCAAACACCAAATAAAAATCAAAAAACTAAATTCATGAAACAAATAAATAAGAAACAATTGGGTTAAAACGAGCACAAAAAATTAATTTAAATTGAAAGAGAAAAAAATGTATAATCAATAAAGGTAATGGAGCAAAAAACAAAAAAAAATAGAAAATAAAAACAAATATAAATAATTAGGAAACGATAAGAAAAAATAGCCTGGAAACAAAAAGAAAAAATGAATGTATGAAAATAAATAAGAAATGAATGGGAAAAAATAGATAAGAATGAAAAATGAATAAAACTGAAAGAAAATCTAAACAAAAAACTAAAAAATGAATGAAAATAATTAAAAAATGAAAAGAAAAAATTTGAGAAAATGGAAGGAAAAAAGTTCTGGACAAAACGACCAAAAAATAAACGTTTTTGACATGTTATATGCACAAAGTATAAAAGAAAATAGTGAAAAATTATTGAGCATTCAGAAAAAATATTAAAACAAAAAATTGAAATATAAAGGAAAATAATAAAAAAATTGATAAAAAAAGAGAAAAAATAAATAAGAAACTATAAAATAATTAGGAAATGAAAAAGAAAAAGTGAATGAAAATGTTAAAAAATAGAAGTACGACCAAAAATAAATACCAATAAAAAATAAAAAATCAATTAAAACAAAAAAATGTGAAAATTAGTAAAAGTTCGGAAATAATGAATAAAATTTCTTTTTTATCCTCTGTCGTAATTCATTGGAATATAATTTATCCCCGTTTATATACGCACTAAGTTTGGAGAATTATGACAATTTTGCACAGAACAGTAAATTTTCCCACTTGAACATTTGAAGAAAATCTTGATCAATTTCAAAACTTTTCAGTAACTTAGAAAACTCGTACAATCATGCAAATCTTATTATGATCGGCGATAGAAATGCACGGCAAGAATTTTCCAGGAGGCTGGGTCCTCAAACTTTTGATTCTGGTTGCAGTGTAAAACAACCACAAAGATGTACGGTGTAGGCCACACTCAAGATGACGGCTCAAAATGAGAGAGCTCTGGAAAGCAATGCTGACAGAGCAAAAATAGTAACGACAATAATGACCAAAATAAGATGCCTTAAAAATCGACAAAAAGTTTAAAAAAAACTGGTCAAAACCAGCATTTGCAATTTTTTGTTCAAATATTACTTTTTGAAAAAATAAGTTCTGCTTAAAACTGCTTCAAAAACAAATAGAAAAGAAAGAAAAATTGAAAAAAACAGCTATAGTTATCACAATACAAAAACCATTGTTTTTTTGAACAGTCAGTAATTTATCGAAAATCGATAAAAAACAAAAAATTTCATTTTCGGCTGGAATTATGAAAAGAATTTATCAAAATTCATAGTTTTAGAAACAAAAAATCAAGGCACGGAAAACCTAAATTGCATACAAATTCAACAGCTGAGATATCTGTGCTTAGCAAAAATGAAGAATTATTAACTGCATCATTGTTGCCTCGGATTTTCTTTTCTTTTTTTTAATTTTCGGATTCCTATACTATAGAACATTGGAAGATGAATTTTTGGAATTTTTTTACAAGTCGGTTCCCTTCG
Organism: Romanomermis culicivorax; assembly: GCA_963922205.1. Classification (NCBI taxonomy): domain Eukaryota; kingdom Metazoa; phylum Nematoda; class Enoplea; order Mermithida; family Mermithidae; genus Romanomermis; species Romanomermis culicivorax. The sequence goes on along the minus strand of CAWUHX010000004.1, from coordinate 573,060 downwards.
GAATTATGGTCGAAACTGGTATTTTCGGACTCCTTAACATGCCAGCTATTCAGATCAGTTCGAAAACGCAGCCGCTCATGATATTCAGGGACACATTTGCATAAAATCTGCACACGTCACATACTCCTTGACACTACAGAAAAATCCTACCTTCTTCAAGAATCGAACCTGGTCCACCAGCCTATAGACTAAATACGTTTACCACTACATAATTTCACCACAAAGTATAAAAACTGTATTACTTTAAGACACTTGGTACTATTTTAACTAAACAACTTCATTTGGAAGAGCTCCTCAAAATTTTCTTCCACATTTGTGGAAAAACCTCAAAAAAATTTTTCCACACTTCAGATTTTTTCCACATTATACATACCTGTACTTGGGGAGGGGTTGGGGGAGACCCCCCCCCCCAACTTGGCCAACCATATACCCAAGATCACCCGACCCCTCCCCCAGTTTGGAAAAATTAAAAAATTTGCAAACAAGTGTATGCTTTTTGGCCTTTTTGGGAAAAATTTCGACTTTTTTTGCAAACACAAAAAGTAAGAATTTCAGTTTTAAATCTTCTGAAATTCTTACTTTTTGTGTTTGTAAGAATTTTCTGTACAGAAACATGGTTAAACAGTTGTATAACTGATATAACGTCATGTTTCCCTATGTATAACTGATATAACGTCATGTTCCCCGACACTCCTTAAGACATGGTGTACATTGACTTTGCCAAGGCCTTTGACTCAGTTTCCCATTCTAAGCTCCTTCTCAAACTTTCTAAATATGGTCTTTCTAGTCCCTTTTTCGGCTAGATATCAAATTTTCAGATTTCAAAGGGTCAAAATTGGAAACTCGCTATCATCTCAGCTCAAAGTGTCTAGTGGTGTGCCCCAAGGTGGTGTATTAGGTCCAACTTTGTTTCTTTTGTACATAAATGACATTATTGACAATATCAAAAGTGAAATTTTTCTTTTTGCTTTTTCAATGTATCAACAAATTTTATGATTCTTCAGCAAGACCTTGATACTCTTTCAAATTGGTCTGCCGTCTGGCAATTATCTATATCTACTACAAAAAGTTATGTCTTGTATTTGGGTGCAAAAAACCCATCGTATCAATATACTTTTGTTACAAACATCTCCCGTCAAAGGCAATTTATGTTAAAGATTTGGGAATTCTTATGTATCCTAATAGGAAGTTTAAAGAACACTATAGATACATCGTGAAAAATGCCTATAATAGGTCCACTTTAATTTTCAAGTCTTCCGTTTCCCGTTAGAAAAATACTCTAGCAAAGGCTTTCGTTACTTATGTACGTCCAATATTAGAATACTGTAGTTCAGTATGGAATCCACATTTTTTAGCATACGCTACATCGAAAATGTTCAACATAAATATACCAGAAAGGTTTTTGGTCATAAATCTGGTTTGTCCTATGAAGATAGACTTCAAAGGCTAGGTCTACATGAGCTTGATATTCATAGATTAGAATCTGCCCTCTGCATACCTGTACTTGGGGGGACCCCGCCAACTTGGCCAACCATATACCAAACATCAGATATTCATGAATAGAAGTTCTAAAATCGCAGTCTAGAATGATGTCTTCAATTTCCATCCTCAATAAACGCAAAAGTCCGGGTTGCAAACGTTGAAAAATCTCAATTTTGGGCGACATAGTGGTCTGTTAGCGATTAGAAAATGAAACGAGCTAACTTGATTGATGGAAACTGTTGAGCATTAATTAGTAAGTCGAAGTAGATATGCTAACGGCCGCGTCTGATAGAAAGTAGTTAAGATTATACCCATACCTGTAAGACCTACGACCAGTTGGTGAAGGGGGTAAATCCGAATTTTGGGGGGGGGGGGGAGGAAAAAAGTCGAAATTTTTCCCAAAAAACATAAGGTAAAGTGGGGTAACTTTGGCCAATTTCACTTGAAACATCGCCGAATTTTTTCTCTGTAAGATATGCAGATACAACTTGGCACACTAATGTCTAAGTGATCAGTGCATGTTTACACAATTTTCATAAATTTCAAGTTTAATTTGAATTTTTCACACTTATGAAAGTATGGACGTATTTTTTAATTTGTAAAATGATACATTTTTTCCAACGTTGTACGTTTATTGAAAAAGCTATCCTTGAATTGATTTTCCAGCATTTAGAGTGTCAAAATCTGGAAGAAAAATTTCGTTGTGTAGCATCGGAAAGATATAGGAAACAAGAGAACAATAAGAACAGCAGCCGCATTTTCAAACCCTATACTTTTGAGTCAGGAGGAAATGAACTCAAGTGCTATCTTGGAAGAAGACTTGTGTAAAAATTAACAAAATATCATGTTTTTTGGATAAAATTTTCTTTGCCTGAAAAGAAAAGTCGGCCCAACTTTGCATACATATGTAGAAAAAAGCCTGTAACTGAAAACGCTGCTGGTTGGAAATTTGGAAGGGTAATTTTTTTAACACATATCAACTGATTGAGTATCTATATAATTTAAATTATACATTACTGTGTGTTACAATATTCTTCAATCAAAAATTTTTGGCTCCCAAAATTTCAATTTGGCCCCTAAAAATTTAGGCTTAGAGATTTGGCCCCTGGTTTTCAAACCAGAAAAAAATTTTAATTGGGGGACATCCCAAGTCCGAACTTCCAACATTTGTGTATAAGGTTCTACCAACTTGGCGGCTACCTCAAAAACAGGTTTCAGCCGCCAGAGAGAAATTGAATGAGAAATCTCAATTTTCAGCAAAATACTTACTACTGATGATTACAAAAAAAGACAATGTAACTCAATTGATAGAAACTGTTGATGGTTGATTCGGAAATGGAAGTAGACATGATCATTTTTGCATCTTGGGAAAACATTTTGGCTGCTCACTCTTAGATTAAAAAATTTGCTTAACTTCATCAGAAATGCTAAAGCTAGTTTTCTCCTATTTCATTCTATTCACATCAGTTTTAGGCTTTCAAAACCCAATTCTTTCAGTTTGTAAAAGAAATGTGTGGAAAAAAATGTAAAAGAAATGTGTGGGAAAAAATGGGGAGTACCGACATTTGCAATATTTTACATTTTCATTTTGTGTTAAAAATGATGCCTTATGTACATGCAGCACATTCATGAGTCAAGTCTGTGAATTAAAAATTCGTATTTCAATAACCCTTCAGTAATAATATTATATTTTAAATGGCTAAAATTTCATGTCGTAAGTTACAGTATCCTTCAAAATGCACTTATCGACCAAATCATTAGCTTAACCAATTAAAACCTGCAAGAAAAAATTCGAGTAGACATAAATTTTACGCCGAAAACAGGAGTTTACTTAGTACATTATGCCTTGTGTTGACATTTTAAATCAATAGGTAAATACACACACATAGAGCATAAAAATTCTTGGGGTTCCAGTACAATTCTTTCTTTCAAAATGTTTAACATTTCCACATGAAACTGATAAATTTCCATGTAAATTTTCATGTAACAACAGTTTTTGACTCACTGCAATTGTGCATTAAAAAATAAAATATGATTCAAAAGAGAAATGATTCAAATTAATACAAAAATTTTGAATATTGTGATGGAGACGAGAAACACGCTCACAATGTCCTGTACAACACCCAAAAATCACAACAGTCTGCCAATAGCAGCCAACTCTCTAACCGATGGTCTGGCCGACTTTTACCATAATGAAGATGACTGTTATCCCATTCATACGCCAATTACTGAAATGCAGCGAGCTCAACCTCTGCCTACTTCAGCCGTCTTTTGTTTGCCCTCGTTACAGGTACCTCAAACAATGACGATCCAAAATTTCCTTTCTCAAAGCGAAAGTGGACTTATTAGACAAACAGCATTCACGAGAATGCAATTTTGTACAAAAATGTTATAAAAGCTTTATACACCTCAGGAATTAATGAACAGTAATGTATGGGGTGGGCAAGGAAAGGAACCATTGTCACTGCGGCCTATTCAGCACATCAAAGAAACTGTTATGACTGGTTTTCCACCCCAAACAAACGAAAAATGTGCTGATGTTTGGAGAACATGCCACAAAGCAATTGATGCTTTCCTACGAAAATCGGGGAATAAAAGTGCTCAGTAAATTTTTTGTGCATTATGTACAGTAATCGTTTGTTTTTCATTCTATGTATAAAAAATTCTCTTCATGAGAGAGAAATTGTATCGCACCAAAATAAACATAGTAATTTGTGACGGAAAAAATAGTAAGACTGAAGAACTTGTAGTAATTTGGTCTTGAATTCATGTTCACATTCAGTACACTATGAAATATTCATGTGCAATCTCTTTGATGAATAATTTCTCGTTTAAATTAAAAATCAAAATTTGATTCTGAAAATCAAAATTTTGTCTTTGAAAACCACATTAAAAACCAAAATTTCAGTAAAAATCAATTTTATTTTGAAAAAGTAAAAATTTTATCTGGAAAAATCAAATATCAAAATTTCATCTTGAAATTGAACAAACAGAATTTGAGCCTGAAAACCCCAATCAAAAATAGTTTCCTTGTAATGTGGATTTTTTAAACTTTTAGGCAAAAAATCCGAGGATCCATTAAAAGTTTTAAATCTTTAAATCAATAATTAAAATTCGATCATAAAATTTATTCTGAAAATCAAAATTTAATTCTGAAAATCACATTTAAATTTAAAATTTGATTATATAAATCAGACATCAAAACTTGATTATAACAATTAAAAATAGAAATTTGAGCTTGAAAATTGTTTCAAAATCAAAATTTTATTCTCAAATTCAACTTGAAGATCAAAATTTGATTCTCGGAAAAAATTAAAGTTTGATCATGGATGTCAACAATGAATACTTGATCCCAAAAATCAATAAAAATATCAAACTTTAATCCTGAGACTCACATTTAAGATCAGAAGAATGCGAAATTGAAATTTCATCTTCAAAATTGGAAAAACAGAATTTGTGCCTCAAAAAATTGATTAAAAATCCAAAATTTAGTTCTCAGAAATCAAAATTTAGTTCTCAGAAATCATAATTTGAGCCTGAAAATAAATTTGAAGACGAGAAATTAAATTTTTGAAATTAAAAATCAGAATTTCAATCTGAAAATCAAATTGAAATTCAAAATGTGATTTTTAAAATGCAGAATTAGATTCTGAAAATTTCAAATTTTATTACAACAATCAAAATTTTGATGATAAAAGATCACATTACAAATCAAAATCTGATTATGAATTTGATTCTAAAAATCAAAATTTTTATCATGAAAATCTCGTTAAAAATCAAAATTTGATTCTGAAAATCAAAATTTTGTCTCTGTTTTTTCATTGGACAATGGCAATATGGGCAACAGCAGCACTTTCGAGAATGACGACAATATGGACGACACGGGGGGTATTGATAACAATTTAAACGACGATGGCTTCAGCGGTGTATGGTTCCAGGTTGATGTGAGGTGGGCCGCGTGGATGGAGACGTGGTGATCAGGTGTGGCTTCCCGTTCGGGGTCAAATGATCTGTAGGTGTAGGGAGTTAGATATCAGTTAGTAAGTTTGTTGTTGTTGCATTTTAAAGTTTATTTCTTGCAAGTTTATGTTTAGTTTATGTTTACCTTATTTTTAAATATGTTGTATTATTCTATCAATCATGATGTCACTACCAATCTGTGATGCTGTGATTTACTGTGATTAATAAGTTGTGCATTGATTATTCAGTTTTTTAACTTTCATTTTTGCACAGTTTTTGTTGCACCGTTTTTCTTGCATGCTCACCTGCATGTGGCCATGCAAAGCCTCAGGGTCCATGTCCCCATGGCCAGGCACTGCAATTGATGACCCCGTCGCAGGGTTATTAGCAGTGGCTAATGGAGGCAATTTACTTTATTTGCATTTTATCCTTTTATCATTCATCCTTTTATTTTATTATATACTTTCTTGGCAAACATTTACTCTCGTCTAATGCATAATTTATCAGTACGTTACACAGTCCACTATGAACGTACATGGGGTTTTTACAGTATACCTAGTAGACGAGAAAACTAGACATTGGAGCAGCACGAATGACGTACGTATGTCATGTTAGATAATGAACCGTACTGTAGGCACACTAATACATGTTGTGTGTGTGGTGAACAGGTAAATATGGTTACAGGTAATAAATAAATGTGGCTAATTTATTATGACATTCATTATGATACTGATTTTTTACTTCATTTACTTCAGTGTGATGATAAAATTTACTATGGAAAGCATAAAATAAACAAAAACCCGGAGTTATAAATCAGTTGGAAACAAAACTGAAACTAAAAGGAGTTTTAATTAAGTTCATTTCTCTTCTTTCTTCTTTGATCAGGGTCGACCAACAATTAAACAAAACCTAAATTTTTTTGGTTTTCAGTGTTTTTTCGGGGACAACATGCTCAAAGTCTCGCCAGTCAAGGGTGAGGATCCATTGAAAAAGATTGCGCAGCTCGACAAAGCAAAGTTGATATCAAAAGCTGAAAAATTAATAGAAGAAATTAAAAATGGAAGAGTGTGGCGAATTTGTATAAACAAAAATTTAAATTTCTCACAAGTTCACCGAAAAGTTTGGTTTTTCAGGCCCTTTTTCCATCATCTAAAGACTTTTCCAATTTTCAGCACAATATTCTTACAGGAGAAAATCCCCTAGTTTTGAGAAAACCCCCATTTTTTCTGAATGCCTAGTCAAAAATACTCGAACGTCTCCAAGGAAGATGTGCACTTTTTTCCAGAACTACGCTCATTGTTCCTTTGGAAATAGGTCTACTATATGTAGATTCTATAGGAGATGAACAGTCGTGTGCGTCAATCATTGTCACGAGTAGATATAGTCCATTTTTCTAGCATTTTCTAGAAATTCTCCCAAATAATGAAAGTGGAAGGCAAGACAGTAGTGTGCAAAAAATAGACTGCAAATGGATGAAAATGAATTAACGGAAATGGAGCAAAGGAAAAAAATATTTAAAAGTGCGTTGCATCTTTTGAAATGTCAAGAAGTAAAGACACTTTAAATTGGTTAAACGGTTGACAATAATAGGAATAAGTTGACAATAGGTATAAAGTCATTAAAAATAAATCAGAAGCTCAAAAAAGAAATTAATTGACAACTACGGAAAGTAGAAAAAAGTGCTTCCTTCTGCTATCACTTAGATGTGATACCCAGCCATGGGAACATGGGCCCAGAAGCACATGCATGGCCAAAATGAAAAAAAAAATAAAATCAAGGAAATTTTAATTTTTAGATTACACTTACGTACTATATAGATGGTTGAGGCACACATGAATAAAACGAAATTTTATTTATCGACGGCCATTTGCACCAATTGGTGTGTCATTGCCGTCTTTGCAGCACTCTGCTGCAGGTTGTAGCATCTCTTCTGCAGCGAACAAACCGCCCCTAGCCACAATGGCTCGAAGTCTGATTCTTTGTTGATATTATGTCCCCTGGGCCACCGCCTGATGTAGGATGGCTTTCAATTCATTGATGCGCAATGACGTGGCGCTGCTCCGATAATCGAGCATGAAGATGTTCGATCTCTTCAGCATATCGTCCCCCAAAATCGCCTACTACAGTAAATACGAAACATAAGAAAAATAATAATACAAAAACAAAACATTAAAAACAATAATATATTAATTAAAGTTAAATTAAAGTATTAAGAATTGCACTAACTTCGGAGGCGAGCATCACCGTTAATTTCTTGATGTAAATGGCTGGCTCTGAATAGAGACTGCTGCGCCATCTGATGTCATTTATGACATCCTCTGCTGATCTTTATGTGTGGTGCAAATTTACCACCGGTGCAGCATCAATGTTCACCACGGCGTCAACTTCTGTTGATATGTGTTATTTTATCCTAATTGGTAAGTTTGTTGGTAACATTTTTAAACTTTTATTTTAAAGTTTTAGAAACTTACTTGTGGTTAGTCCTAGGGACAATAAATCTTCTATTTTCATCAACTTGGCTGTATTTTCCCATATGGCCATTAATATGTCCTTTAGAAGGCCATTGGTTGTAGATAGTTGATCATTCATCGCCAAAGGCGGTTGACCACCAAATACTACTTGGGGGCTGTGGGAACTGCCATCGACATAATCTTTAAAAATTTTATAACTTTTTCTGGCAATGTAAATTTATCAATTGTTCAACAAATGTCTTTCTAAATGTTCAATAATTATGTCAAAATTGTAGATGTCGACTTTTGATTTGATGGTGTTGGACAGGCTTCCCTCTTCAGTTTAGTTGACGACAGGCTTCCCTCTTCAGTTTAGTTGACGACAGTCGTCAATGGTTATTAAAATTCGAAAAAAGGTTTTAGTATTTTTGATTTAATGTAAATATGTTTGAATTAAGACCACCCATCAACACATGTTTTACATTTTAAATTTGAAAATTTCACTTCATCATATTCATCTTTGAAATCCATTAAGCCCAATTGGTTGCAATTGGGCAGATTGTCAGAGGGCATGGCCAATTGGCGCGTCACTTCCAAGGCCTTGCTGGTGGCCGCCTTTAAAGATCGCAGCAATTTCGAGGATGGATGTTCATCCATCCTTGTAGTCGCTGCCGGTTCAGTGTTCGTCGAAGGAGAGTTAAGTTACTGTAAGTTAATATGCAGCTTACCCTTCTCTCGAAGATTCCTTCTCCTAGGACTTTAACGGGTTTTGTTTGCACCAGCTGCTGTGGTTCAACAATTTTTTTCGGGGTATCCTCGGATGTAGATGCCGGCGATGTGGCATTCCGTTGCTTCAGTTCCACATCCACGATTACACAATTCCACAGTTTTGATTTCAATGTGCACTGTATGCAGTCGCCATTGCACAACAGCGATTTTTGATGCAACCTGTTGGGGAACACTAAGTTGAAAGGACCATCGGTTTTGTCATTATTTTGCACCCACTTAACTTTGATATATCGCCGCGCCATTGAATCCTTCAATGTATTACTTTAAATTAATTTGAAGAAGTATGACGAAGCATTGAGCTTAGATAATAATAAAAGAGAATGCCAAAGAAAACGTCTTAACTGCTAGACAAACTGATCTCAGACTGAAATAGAAATAAGGAAACCAAAATTAAGACCAGAAAAAATCATAAATTATTTTCTGCAATCAGCCCTATGGGCGAAACGCTTAGTTGGATCCTGTTAGTTTGCATGGAGACTCTGGAGAGCTGAAAAACACATTCAGTTTGTATATGAAGTTTGTACAGGTAAAAAATTGTATAGCTACAGTATGCTATTTTTCACCTTTTGCCTACTAGTTTCTTTACCCCTCTAGGTGTTGCTAGGTTGCCAGATGACCATAAAAATGTGAAACCATGCATACATTGACATGAAGCTTGATGTATCTGTCTGCTATATTTCTGAGTTCCAAAAAATTTTTTGAGTTCGAAAATTCTGAAAAATGTATATTCCCAACAATTATTCCTGGACAGAAGCTCTAAATTCAAAGTCTTGTAATGATGTTATTATCCTCTTTCAATCGCAGATTGTGAAGGTTAAAGTTTCAAAACGTTGGGAAACCCCAAACGAAGTGAGAGAATAAAATTTTGAGAAGTGATGAAGAATCTCAATTATCAGCAAATTATTGACTTTAGACTAAATTAGTAAAAAAGAAATGAAATAATTCAATTGATAAAAACTGATGAAGGTTAATCAGTAAGTGGAAGTAGATATTCTAATGACTGCACCTGATCGAAAGCAATGACTGTTATGTTATACTCATTGACCAGTGTGAAGCGCCAGAAAATTTTGAGATTTCTCTTTGTGAGAGACATGAAATCGACTTATGACAAAGTACTGACAGCCTTGTGAATTCTGGAATAAAAATTTCGTCATTAGCGCCCAGCGCTAATGATCAAAATTTTTCATTAGCATGGCCCAAGTTTGATTAGCACCGCGCTAAAAAAAACAGTGGGTGGCTTACTTTCCAAATTCAGGATTTCCATCGACAATTGACAAATTTGCTTTGGCGATTTCTCCCAATTTTCTTCCAATTTCTAGTTACCTCTTTCTAGCAAATTACTAGTTTTGTGGGAATTACCTTCTGTACTGTACAGAAATGTTAATAGTGGATAAATTCATGAGAACTATATCGTTAATATGCTTTATCTGCTCCTCTAAACACTAATATATACTTCATCTACTCATTTTGACTAACATAAAAATAATTTTCTAAATTTTTTCTCCATTTTAACAGGTTTCTGACTCCAAATCTAACAAAATACTTGGGCGTGCTTGAAAAATGAATAAAAAAGCACCCGTACCCACATTATAAATGTTTTTAGAAATGTGAAAAATTCTTAGAAAATGAGGATAAAAAATTTGGGTTCAGTTCTCATGTGGAAAAAATTTTCAAGGAAAAAATGGTGCATTCAAGGTGATGAAAACTATTAAAGATTAAAGGGTAACTGAAGGTAGACATACTAAAAGCCATGCCTGAGCTTGGTAATAAATGATAATTATTATTAAAGTTTTAAGGTGCAAAATCTTGAGATTTGGGCTTCCTAAAATGCATCTTTCCACTATCAAAACCAGTGATCAACTTGGTACCCGGGCCCTGTTCAGGTCCTGCTGGTCAGGCAAGGCTCAGGCCCGGTGAAACACTCAGCAGGCCTGGGCCTGAGTAAGCTGTTACGTATTATGCACATTTAGAACAGTGAACATGAATGATACACTACCAATTTTCTGTTGTGTGTGACTCGTTCATCAGGTTGCCATTTACCAACAGAACCTATATTCCTTGACTTGTTATTGTTGTTAGTTGCAAGTCCCAACTCAATCCTAGTCTCCCTACACAGTTTCTTTTGAAATACTCAGTGTATTTTTTGCAGGAAAATTTCATGATAATTTTTAAATATGTCTTCTCTGTGGGCGTTTTTCGACTTGAAAGAAAGTAATCGTGCTGTAGCAATTTTTAAGGTGTGCAAGACCTCAATCTCAAGAGGGATGGGCTTTAAGGCTTCAAAGTGGGGAAATGGATCTGTTATTCGCCTCTTGAAATCATTTCACCCAAGTTCATATGTTGATTATGAAAAACTCGAAAAAGACAGGAAAGACATTTTGAACAGAAACAAACAGCCGCCTGTATGGTGCAGTAGACGAAACCGAAGAAGGTAGACGGAAATCACCAAAAACAAAAACGACCAAATGTGCAGCGGTAGTAGCAAACAATGAGCACAACAGAACGACACCAGATCATGTTGACAAAATGATGTTCTTAAGATACAATTTGCATGCTATCAGATGTGAAACGTTCAACTTCAAAGCTTGTTTTTGTGTCATGGAAAAATGCGTGAGTACTGAGCTGAATAAATTTTTGAAAAATGTGTGAGTTGGAGTATACTATTTTACAATTTTTTGTTGTTAGTTGTTACATAATGCAAGTAGTATGTAATTTTTTCCTTATTTCGAAATTTTTTTCCTCAAAAGACCTCATTTGAGGAAAAAAACGGTGAACAACAAGCTACGTGAAAGTACTAAGCATTAGGGACGAAGTGTTAGCCCTTTTTTGATTGGCCGAAATTACCGCCTGCTTGTTGATTGGTCAAAATTTTTAAGATGTCGAAAATGCATTATATGCGTTTTAAATGATTTCAACTAAAAACTTCATTTGGAAGAGCCTCAACAGCACTGCGTCCTTCGGGTGCAGCTGCTGTACCCTAAACCTAAGCCTAAGGAAAATTTTGAAGGAAAAATTAAAGAAAAATGCATATTAGGAGAAAAACTGTCCGGGGCATACCTGTCAGAGGTCCGACTAGTTGGGGGGGGGGGGGGGGGGGTAAAACCGAAATTTGGGGGAGGGGGTCGAAAAAAGTCGAAATTTTTCCCAAAAAGGTCAAAAAACACACTTTTTGCAAATTTTTTTAGTTTTTTCCAAACTGGGGGGGGGCTTGGGTATATGGTTGGCCAGGTTGTGGGGCGTCAAAAAACGTGCTAGAACAGAAGAGGAAAATAAACTGTATAAAAAGAATAAAGTACTGAACATCAGAGTGGAAATCAGACATTCACGGCAAGAATTTTCCAAGCAGGGTCCTTGGACTTTTTATCCAAGGGGTAAGGGGGTCGGTGAGTAAAAAAAAGTTCTGAAAGCTAGTTTTTCATACAAAATATGCACAAAAATCATGAAGAAAGCAATCTCGAAAAAAGTTCAAGGGGGTGTTTGACGACTTTTTTGAGACAGAGGGGGGTGGCAGGGTCTCAGGTATGGGGTTTACCCCCTACCCTCCATATGTATGTATGGTAGAAATTAACAGAGTAAAAAATGAGTGAGTAAAAGGAAATGAAAAGATGAAACAAAAAAGCAGAAGGAGCAAAGAATAGAAAACGGAAAAATTGAAAAAAGAAAAAAGAAAAAGGACAGGTGAATGGAAAAAGAAATGAGAACTGAAATAAGAGTATAACATAATAAAGGAAACGATGGATAGAATAAAATGGAAAAGAAATGTATGGAAAAAAATGGAGAGTACCGAGATTTGAAATATTTTACATTTTCATTTTGTGTTAAAAATGATGCCTTATGTACATGCAGCACATTCATGAGTCAAGTCTGTGAATTAAAAATTCGTATTTCAATAACCCTTCAGTAATAATATTATATTTTAAATGGCTAAAACTTCATGTCGTAAGTTACAGTATCCTTCAAAATGCACTTATCGACCAAATCATTAGCTTAACCAATTAAAAACTGCAAGAAAAAATTCGAGTAGACATAAATTTTACGCCGAAAACAGAAGTATACTTAGTACATTATGCCTTGTGTTGACATTTAAATCAATAGGTAAATACACACACAGAGCATGAAAAATATAGGGGTTCCAGTGCAATTCTTTCTTTCAAAATGTTTAACATTTCCACATGAAACTGATAAATTTCCATGTAAATTCTCATGAAACAACAATCTTTGACTTGCTGCAATTCTGCATTAAAAAATAAAATATGAAACCTGAAAACTGGATTTGTTTATCATTTATCAATTCATAAGAAGCATTACTGGCTTAATTTAAAATTCGGTTCCTTCTACAGGTAGCCCACCAGCATCAACTTTAAGTGATGACTCAAACCTGGCTTTATCAGTCTTTGGTGCCTACAACAGTCTGAATGAAAACTCGACTTTCATTCGCTCAAAATCAACATCGGTATCAGAGGATTTATTGAAGCAAGTAAATTCCAATCTGATTGAAATGAAAAACACCATGAAAGAAATTTTGGAGTACACTAAAATATCTGCAGAAAATACAAACGCTTTGTCTGAGAATTTTAAACGAGTCTAGTAGAGAAATGATTTGAATCAATACGAAAATTTTGAATATTGTGATGGAGATGAGAAACACGCTCACAATGCCCTGTACAACACCCAAAAAACACAACAGTCTGCCAATAGAAGCCAACTCTCCAACCAACACTCTGGCCGACTTTTACCATAATGAAGATGACTATTATCCCATTCATAAACAATTACTGAAATGCTAGAGCGAGCTCAACCTCCACCTGCTTCAGCCGTCTTTTGTTTACCGTCGTTACAGGAACCTCAAACAATGACGACCCAAAATTTCCTTTCTCAAAGCGAAATTGGACTTGTTAGACAAACAGCATTCATTTTGTACAAAAATGTTACAAAAGCTATATACACCTCAGGAATTAATGAACCGTAACATATGGGTTGTGCAAGGAAAAGAACCATTGTCACCGGGGCGTATTCAGCATATCAAAGAAACTGTTATGACTTGTTTTCTACCCCAAACAAACGAAAAATACGCTGCCGTTTGGAGAACATGCCACAAAGCAATTGATGCTTTTCTACGAAAATCGGGGAATAAAAGTGCTCAGTAAATTTTTTGTGCATAATGTACAGTAATCGTTTGTTTTTCATTCCATGTATAAATAATCTTCTTCGTGAGAGAGAAATTGTATCGCACCAAATTAAAAATAGTAATTTGTGACGGAAAAAAATAGTAAGACTGAAGAACTTGTAGTTAATTTGGTCTTGAATTCATGTTCACATTCAGTACACTATGAAATATTCATTTGCAATCTCCTTGATGAATTATTCCTCGTTTAAATTTTTCCATACTTAGTGATGGTCACACTTGTTCACCACACTTTCATGATCCTATGACTTCGAGTAAAGTTACATTTGTCAAAATTCTGAGCACTGCATTAATCATTCTTAAATCAAAGGATCATAGTGCAAATAAATTATTATGCAGTATCAACAAACATCATGTCTGAAACCATTCACGTCAGTATACATTCATACTGTACCTCCTTGATGATATCAACCAGAGAAATTATTCTTTGTCTGGTTGATAGGATAGAAAGAGTACAGTATGAACTATGGGATATGGACAATTCGCCCCCCCCCACAGTTCTCCCCCAGTAATTGGCCCCCAATTCACTGGTTTTTTATTTGATTTAAAAAATTCAGATATAAAAATAATTGTTGGCAGTTATGTAATAGCACTTCTACACATCCATGCACAAAACCTAGAGATTTTTCCTAGCCGAAATAGCATGTTTATTTATGAATTCTGCATGCAGAGTGCAAGTATTATGCACAAGAAGAAAAAGATCCACAGCAATGTTCCAAATAATGGTCCACAAACAATTTTTTTCTAATTTTCTTTGAATTTACGATTTTTTCACTGGTGCAGTTAGTACTAAGTCAGTATAAGTCTTTTTTACTCGTACAGTGTGCAATACAGACGTTCGAGCAGTAGTTCCCTAGCATTGAAGTGGCCGGTGGTTTTTTTCACTTGAAACAAAATGTGTTGCCGAGTTCAAAATGCAAGCTTGCAGCTAAAGTTAATCTGACTGAAAATAATCAATGTTGTGCGGTCAGAGAAGGTCATCGTAGCATATGCTTATAGCTTTCAGAAACCAGCATGTTATTCATGATTTTGTGATCTTAGATTGTTTTTTCCACGTATTTTCAAGCATTTTTCTAGATTGTTTTTACAAAATCGTTTTGTAGCACTTTAGAAATTATAGCTTTGGCTTAGCGTGGGAAATAGCAGAGGTTATTGCTATTTGAAAAAGCCATTCAGATTCAATGTTGCTTGATCTGGAACGAATTGGCGTAAAGGTTAATGCTGCTGTGGGTCCGCAGGCGGGGGTATCAAACGTTTCCTCGGTGAGGGCGATGGGGGTTCTCGATCAAAGGCGACGGGGATGAACTCCTACGGTTGGGTTACTGTAACTGGCAACATACAGGAGACTGAAGGTGAGAATATGCAAATTTATTGACGGGCGGCGAACGCAGTTTGTAATATAAAATATAATAAGAAAGGCGAGGAATGGCAAATGCGAGAGGCAGGCTGTAAAAATGCAACAAGACGATTATGCCCAGAAATGAGTGTCAAACTAACGAAACATGCCCTTTTAAAGGGCTCTATAAACTACAGTATGCCTTGGGCCGAGTTAACACTTCCCCAAGCTAACTTCTGCTGGGGAAATTGCTGTAGAAGATGCCTATGGTCACATAGACATTTTCCAGTTCACAACGTTAAGAATTGGGGCGAGTTTTCACTCTCCATGCTTAACATAGGAACGTCATCTAGTGAGAATTTCAAACTAGTCGTTTCACGTTGCGAAACGTCACTAATTTTTACTGATAAGAGGTGCACGTTGTGCTCCAATTACAGCGATGAGCTCAGAGAGCTTATCTCTAACGGAAATTCTTGACTAGCGGGCACATACCGTAGTCTACGTGTATAAAAAAATAATAATTGGAAAGGGAAATAAAGTGTGCATGAAAGCAACAGAAATAAAACATGAAAAGTACACACATAAATTGCATATAAAAATTATAAAAACGAAATGCAAAATTGATGCAAATTACTGTAACACAAAACGTAACCAAAAACATAACAAAAAATTGTGATGTGAATCACGTGACGTTTGATGAAATCTGTTGGCACGTGACAATATCTTAACAAAACTCGGCCACACATTTTGTTTCAAGTGAAAAAACCACCGGCCACTTCAATGCTAGGGAACTACTGCTCAGACGCCTGTATTGCACACTGTACCAGTACAAAATGCTTATATTGACTTAGTATCAACTGCACCAGTAAAAAAATTATATATTCAAAGAAAATTTGAAAAGTTTTTTGTCGACCTTTATTTGGAACATTGCTGTGGATCTTTTTCTTCTTGTGCACAATACTTGCACTCTGCATGCAGAATTCATAAATAAACCTAGCTATTTCAGCCAAGAAAAATCTCTAGGTTTTGTGTATGGATGTGTAGAAATGCCATTACATAACTGCAAACAACCTAGTGGAATTATTTTTAAATCTGAATTTTTTAAATTAAGAAAACAGTGGATTGGAGGCCAATTACCGGTGGCGAATTGTCCGTATATCATAGTTCATACTGTACTCCTTTTATCTTATCAACCAGACGAAGAATAATTTCTCTGGTTGATATGATCAAAGAAGTACGGTATGAATTTATACTGGCGTAAATGGTTGAGGAGATCACGTTTGTTGATACTGCATAATTTATTTGCACTATGATCCATTGATATAAGAATGATCAATGCAGTGCTCAGAATTTTGACAAATGTAACTTAGTCGAAATTAGCAAATCAACTTTAATGATCTTGGATTGATTGGAAATACTTATTATCAAGTCAGTAACATGAAAGAAAAAATTATCGAATAGAGCCAACGAGCATTCCATAATTTTAGATGGCATTTTGGCTGGGACACCACTGAGTCGATCATTTCAAAATAAATAGTGTATAATTCAAGCATTCACTCAAGTGAATTTTTCTATAAATTGTTGATCATCAATCTTTCAAGCAAATTATTCATTTAAATTGTCAGATATTCAGGGTGTTTTTCTGCAGGTACACTACCGGCGAAACTAACCCTCAAAAATTCGCGTCCAGAATTTTTTTTTTGGCAAATGCACAAAGACACTGGATATGTCATTTTTTTCTTTCTAGTATGTGTGGTAAAGATATTTGCGCCTGTTCTTTCAGTCACAGGGTGCAAAGTCTATTATTCCAGGACATTTGGCTAAGCATACTGTATATGCACATTATTTATATTCATGCATCATGATAATAAAAATAATATTGATCACGATTTTCTCCTTGTCGGGCTGATATATCTGAAAATTATTTATTCAGCTGCAGAAGTCATAGGATCATGAAAGTGTGGTGAACAAGTGTGACCATCACTAAGTGTGGAAAAATTTAAACGAGGCATGATTCATCAAGGAGATTGCAAATGAATATTTCATAGTGTACTGAATGTGAACATGAATTCAAGATCAAATTACTACAAGTTCTTCAGTCTTACTATTTTTTTCCGTCACAAATTACTATTTTTATTTTGGTGCGATACCATTTCTCTCTAATGAAGAGAATTATTTATACATGGAATGAAAAACAAACGATTACTGTACATTATGCACAAAAAATTTGCTGAGCACTTTTATTCCGCGATTTTCGTAGAAAAGCATTAATTGCTTTGTGGCATGTTCTCCAAACGTCAGCCTATTTTTCGTTTGTTTAGGGTTTCTGTGCTATGCTGAATACGCTGTGGTGACAATGGTTCTTTTCCTTGCACACTCAGTACGTTACTGTTCATTAATTCCTGAGGTGTATATAGCTTTTGTAACATTTTTCAATATTCAAAATCCATCACAATATTCAAAATTTTCGTATTAATTTGAATCATTTCTCTACTAGACTCGTTCAAAATTTTCGGACAAAGATTCTGTATTTTCTGCAGCTATTTTAGTGTACTCCAAAATTTCTTTCATGGTATTTTTCGTTTCAATCAGATTTGAATTTACTTGCTTCAATAAATCCTCTGATACCAATGCTGATTTCGAGGGAATGGAAGTCGAGTTTTCATTCAGACTTTTGTGTAGGCACCAAAGACTGATAAAGCCAGGTTTGAGTCGTCACTGAAAGTTGATGCTGGTGGGCTACCTGTAGAAGGAAGCGAATTTTAAATTAAGCCAGTAATGCTTCTTATGAATTGATAAATGATAACTAAATCCAGTTTTCTGGTTTCATTTTTTTTAATGCACAATTGCAGCAAGTCAAAAGCTGTTGTTACTTGAGAATTTACATGGAAATTTATCAGTTTCATTTGAAAAACGTTTAACATTTTGAAAGAAAGAATTGCACTGGAACCCCAAGAATTTTTTATGCTCTGTGTGTATGCATTTATATACCTATTCATTTAAAATGTCAACACAAGGCATAATGTACTATAGCCTGTTTTTCTTGAAATGCTTCTAAATAATGAAAGTGGAAAGCAATTGGTATTTGAAATTTTCACGATTTTCTGATAAACCACACATCGTATAGGACTGTAAAT
>CAWUHX010000004.1:505245-554621 GCA_963922205.1 Romanomermis culicivorax | reverse complement strand
AGCAGTGGTATCAACGCAGAGTACTAAAACTCGGCCACACATTTGTTTCAAGTGAAAAAACCACCGGCCACTTCAATGCTAGGGAACTACTGCTCAGACGCCTGTATTGCACACTGTACCAGTACAAAATGCTTATATTGACTTAGTATCAACTGCACCAGTAAAAAAATTATTTATTCAAAGAAAATTTGAAAAGTTTTTTGTCGACCTTTATTTGGGAACATTGCTGTGGATCTTTTTCTTCTTGTGCACATACTTGCACTCTGCATGCAGAATTCATAAATAAACCTAGCTATTTCAGCCAAGAAAAATCTCTAGGTTTTGTGTATGGATGTGTAGAAATGCCATTACATAACTGCAAACAACCTAGTGGAATTATTTTTAAATCTGAATTTTTTAAATTAAGAAAACAGTGGATTGGAGGCCAATTACCGGTGGCGAATTGTCCGTATATCATAGTTCATACTGTACTCCTTTTATCTTATCAACCAGACGAAGAATAAATTTCTCTGGTTGATATGATCAAAGAAGTACGGTATGAATTTATACTGGCGTAAATGGTTGAGGAGATCACGTTTGTTGATACTGCATAATTATTTGCACTATGATCCATTGATATAAGAATGATCAATGCAGTGCTCAGAATTTTGACAAATGTAACTTAGTCGAAATTAGCAAATCAACTTTAATGATCTTGGATTGATTGGAAATACTTATTATCAAGTCAGTAACATGAAAGAAAAAATTATCGAATAGAGCCAACGAGCATTCCATAATTTTAGATGGCATTTTGGCTGGGACACCACTGAGTCGATCATTTCAAAATAAATAGTGTATAATTCAAGCATTCACTCAAGTGAATTTTTCTATAAATTGTTGATCATCAATCTTTCAAGGCAAATTATTCATTTAAATTGTCAGATATTCAGGGTGTTTTTCTGCAGGTACACTACCGGGCGAAACTAACCCTCAAAAATTCGCGTCCAGAATTTTTTTTTTGGCAAATGCACAAAGACACTGGATATGTCATTTTTTTCTTTCTAGTATGTGTGGTAAAGATATTTGCGCCTGTTCTTTCAGTCACAGGGTGCAAAGTCTATTATTCCAGACATTTGGCTAAGCATACTGTATATGCACATTATTTATATTCATGCATCATGATAATAAAAATAATATTGATCACGATTTTCTCCTTGTCGGGCTGATATATCTGAAAATTATTTATTCAGCTGCAGAAGTCATAGGATCATGAAAGTGTGGTGAACAAGTGTGACCATCACTAAGTGTGGAAAAATTTAAACGAGGCATGATTCATCAAGGAGATTGCAAATGAATATTTCATAGTGTACTGAATGTGAACATGAATTCAAGATCAAATTACTACAAGTTCTTCAGTCTTACTATTTTTTCCGTCACAAATTACTATTTTTATTTTGGTGCGATACCATTTCTCTCTAATGAAGAGAATTATTTATACATGGAATGAAAAACAAACGATTACTGTACATTATGCACAAAAAATTTGCTGAGCACTTTTATTCCGCGATTTTCGTAGAAAAGCATTAATTGCTTTGTGGCATGTTCTCCAAACGTCAGCCTATTTTTCGTTTGTTTAGGGTTTCTGTGCTATGCTGAATACGCTGTGGTGACAATGGTTCTTTTCCTTGCACACTCAGTACGTTACTGTTCATTAATTCCTGAGGTGTATATAGCTTTTGTAACATTTTTCAATATTCAAAATCCATCACAATATTCAAAATTTTCGTATTAATTTGAATCATTTCTCTACTAGACTCGTTCAAAATTTTCGGACAAAGATTCTGTATTTTCTGCAGCTATTTTAGTGTACTCCAAAATTTCTTTCATGGTATTTTTCGTTTCAATCAGATTTGAATTTACTTGCTTCAATAAATCCTCTGATACCAATGCTGATTTCGAGGGAATGGAAGTCGAGTTTTCATTCAGACTTTTGTGTAGGCACCAAAGACTGATAAAGCCAGGTTTGAGTCGTCACTGAAAGTTGATGCTGGTGGGCTACCTGTAGAAGGAAGCGAATTTTAAATTAAGCCAGTAATGCTTCTTATGAATTGATAAATGATAACTAAATCCAGTTTTCTGGTTTCATTTTTTTTAATGCACAATTGCAGCAAGTCAAAAGCTGTTGTTACTTGAGAATTTACATGGAAATTTATCAGTTTCATTTGAAAACGTTTAACATTTTGAAAGAAAGAATTGCACTGGAACCCCAAGAATTTTTATGCTCTGTGTGTATGCATTTATATACCTATTCATTTAAAATGTCAACACAAGGCATAATGTACTATAGCCTGTTTTTCTTGAAATGCTTCTAAATAATGAAAGTGGAAAGCAATTGGTATTTGAAATTTTCACGATTTTCTGATAAACCACACATCGTATAGGACTGTAAATTTGTGAGCATACTGACCTCACCTTTAATAATTTTTCGAGTGTAAAATTTCACGATAAGAGTTCTATGTAAACGATTTTGACGACGGTACTGATTTGTGTCACTCTTCTATTTAGAAGCATTTTGTAAAAAACAGAGTATAAGTAAACTCCTATTTTCTGCATAAAATTTATGTCTACTCGAATTTTTTCCTGCAGATTTTAGTTGGTTACCGTAGCTAATGATTCGGTTGATGATGTGCATTTTGATGGATACTGTAACTTGTGACACGAAATTTCAGCCATTTAAAATATAATATTATTACTGAGGGGTTATTGACATACGAATTTTCAATTCACAAACTTGACTCATTAATGTGCAGCATGTAAATAAGGCATCATTTTTAAGACAAAATGATAATGTAAAATTTTGCAAATGTCGGTACTCCCCATTTTTTCCCTCACATTTCTTTTCCATTTTATATTATCCATCGTTTCCTTTATTATGTTATACTCTTATTTCAGTTCTCATTTCTTTTTCCATTTTTTTTCTTTTTCTTTTTTTTCACACCTGTCCTTTTTCTTTTTTCTATTTTTCCTTTTCTATTCTTTGCTCGTTCTGCTTTTTTGTTTCATCTTTTTATTTCCTTTTACTCACTCATTTTTTATTCTGTTAATTTCTACCATACATAGATATCTGGGATAGGGGGTAAACCCCCATACCTGAGACCCTGCCATCCCCTCTGTCTCAAAAAAGTCGTCAAACACCCCCCTTGAACTTTTTTCGAGACTGCTTTTTTATGATTTTTGTGCATATTTTGTATGAAAAACTAGCTTTCAGAACTTTTTTTTTACTCACCGACCCCCTTACCCCTTGGATAAAAAGTCCAAGGACCCTGCTTGGAAAATTCTTGCCGTGAATGTCTGATTTCCACTCTGATGTTCAGTACTTTATTCTTTTTATACAGTTTATTTTCCTCTCCTGTTCTAGCACATTTTATCAAAAAACATAAAATAAACTACAATAACCCACAATTGGGCCGTTCGATTTGCATATATAACAATAATTTTTCAGTATGTAGATATTTATATATGCAAATTGCTGTGAGAAAAATATTTTTTCAGCAAACAAAAGCAAAAAATTATCATAAGGATTATCCATTAAAGTTGTTTTGTTGGCAGGTTAATTGCATTGAAAAAAAATTTAATTGATGAAATAAAATAAAATAAACAAACGAGATGAAATTAATAAAATAATTAGCAGTAAAGGCAGAACAAAAAACGAATAAAGACATGAGAAGTAAAAAAATGTAGTGGAAAGCAGCTGAAAAAAGAACACAAAAGTACTCAACCTGGAAAAATTATACAAGAAGTAACACAAAATCATAATATTCAAAGAAATAAATCGATAAAGGAAAAAAGAAACAAGAAACATGCATATGGATATGTTAATAATAAACAAACAAGAATAAAAAGGTGTAATGTTGTGAAAACACATACTATAAAGCCATGTCAGAAATCTGGCGATTGGTGCCAAAATGTGTGACAACCGACATCCACTAGATCGAAAAGGAGGACCAAATGGGCCATGTGCCAAAACGCCTACCCCGGCCTAATCTCTGTTTTTTCATTCTAAAGACAACTGTTCCGATACTTAGCTGAATTGGAAATAGAAAAATAATAGAGGTGAAACGCTGAATAGAGGTAAAACCTTGTGGACATGCCACTCCCTTTGTGGTCTGCACTGTACGTTGATAGCAAACAAACCAGAATAAAAAGCTGTAATGTCATGGAAACACATATGCTACAAGACATTGAGTAAAAAACACGATGATATAGTTTTTCTAATAACCCTTCTGTGGACAATTTGGGTGGTTGTTGGGGGGGGGAGCCCCCACAACTTTGCCAACCATATACCCAAGCCCCTCCCAGTTTGAGAAAAAATAAAAAAAATTGCAAAAAGTGTATGTTTTTTGGCCTTTTTGGGAAAAATTTCGATTTTTTTCGACCCCCTTCCCCCAAATTTCGGTTTTACCCCCCTCCCCCCACCAACTGGTCCGACCTCTCACAGGTATGCCTCAGACGGTTTTTCGCCTAATACGCATTTTTCATTAATTTTTCCTTTAAAATTTTCCCTTAATTCATTTTCATCCATTTGCAGTCTATTTTTTGCACACTACTGTCTTGCCTTCCACTTTCATTATTTGAGAGAATTTCTAGAAAATGCTAGAAAAATGGACTATATCTACTCGCGACAATGATTGACGCGCACGACTGTTCATCTCCTATAGAATCTACAATTAGTAGACCTATTTCCAAAGAAACAATGAACATAGTTTCCGAAAAAAGTGCACATCTTCCTTGGAGACGTTCAAGTATTTTTGACTAGGCATTCAGAAGAAATGGGGGATTTTCTCAAAACTAGGGGATTTTCTCCTGTAAGAATATTGTGCTGAAAATTGGAAAAGTCTTTAGATGATGGAAAAAGGGCTCGAAAAACCAAACTTTTTGGCGTACTTGTGAGAAATTTAAATTTTTTGTTTATACAAATCTGCTACACTCTTCCATTTTAAATTTCTTCTATTAATTTTTCAGCTTTTGATAGCAACTTTGCTTTGTCGAGCCACACAATCTTTTTCAACGGATCTTCACCCTTGACTGGTGAGACTTTGAGCATGTCGTCCCCGAAAAAACACTGATAACCAAAAAACTTTAGGTTTTGTTTAATTGTTGGTCGACCCTGATCAAAGAAGAAAGAAAAGAAAGGAACTTAATTAATACCTTTTAGTTTCAGTTTTGTTTCCAACTGATTTATAACTCCGATTTTTTTTTTATTTTATGCTTTCCATAGTAAATTTTATCATCACACTGAAGTAAATGAAGTAAAAAATCAGTATCATAATAAATGTCATAATTAATTAACCAGGTTTATCTAGTACCTTTAACCACATTTACCTGTTTACCACCTACGACATGTATAAGTGTGCACATGACATACGTACACCACTCGTGCTGCTCCAATGTCTAGTTTTCTCGCCTACTAGGTATACTGTAAAAACTTATGTACATTCATAGTGGACTGTGTAGTGCAAATGTACTGATACAGTATGCCTTAGATGAGAGTAAATGTTTGCCAAGAAAGTATATAATAAAACTAAAGGATAAATGATAAAAAGATAAAATGCAAATAAAGTAGATTGTCTCCATCTGCCACTGCTATCGATAACCCTGTGACGAGGTCGTCAATTGCAGTGCCTGGCCATGGGGACATGGACCCTGAGGCTTTGCATGGCCGCATGCAGGTGAGCATGCAAGAAAAACGGCGCAACAAAAACTGTGCAAAAATGAAAGTTAAAAAACTGAATAATCAATGCACAACCTATTAATCACAGTAAATCACAGCATCACAGATTGGTAGTGAGATCATGATTGATAGAGTAATACAACATATTCAAAAATAAGGTAAACATAAACTAAACATAAACTTGCAAGAAATAAACTTTAACATGCAACAACAACAAACTTACTAACCGAGATCTAACTCCCTACACCTACAGAACATTTGATCCCGAACAGGAAGCCACTCACCTGATCACCACGTCTCCATCCACCGGCCCACCTCACATCAACCTGGAAGCATACACCGTTTCAGCCATCGTCGTTTAAATTGTTATCAATACACCCCTCGTCGTCCATATTGTCGTCGTTCTCGAAAGTGCTGTTGTTGCCCATATTGCCGTTGCCAGCGACAAAGTTTTGATTTTCAGAATCAAATTTTGATTTTTAACGAGATTTTTAGAATCAAACTCTGATTTTTAACGAGATTTTCGTGTTAAAAATTTGATTTTTAGAATCAAATTCATAATCAGATTTTGATTTGTAATGTGATCTTTTATCATCAAAATTTTGATTGTTGTAATAAAATTTGAAATTTTCAGAATCAAATTCTGCATTTTAAAAATTCCATTTTGAATTTCAATTTGATTTTCAGAGTGAAATTCTGCTTTTTAATTACAAAAATTAAATTTCCTGCCTTCAAATTCATTTTCAGGCTCAAATTATGATTTCTGAGAACTAAATTTTGATTTCTGAGAACTAAATTTTGGATTTTTAATCAATTTTTTGAGGCACAAATTCTGTTTTTCCAATTTTGAAGATGAAATTTCAATTTCGCATTCTTCTGATCTTAAATGTGAGTCTCAGGATCAAAGTTTGATATTTTTATTGATTTTTGGGATCAAGTATTCATTTTTGACATCCATGATCAAACTTTAATTTTTTCCGAGAATCAAATTTTGATCTTCAAGTTGAATTTGAGAATAAAATTTTGATTTTTAAACACTTTTCAAGCTCAAATTTCAATTTTTAATTGTTATGATCAGGTTTTGATGTGTGATTTTCATAATCAAATTTTGAATTTTAATGTGATTTTCAGAATCAAATTTTGAATTTTAATGTGATTTTCAGAATCAAATTTTGATTTTCAAAATAAATTTTATGATCAAATTGTAATTTTTGATTTAAAGATTTAAAATTTTGATCTGATCCTCGCATTTTTTGCAAAAAACTTAAAAAAATCCACATTATTAAAGAACAATTTTCAGGCTCAAATTCTGACTTTTTAATTTCAAGATGAATTTTAGATTTTTGATTTTTCCAGATTAAATTTTTACTTTTTTAAAATAAAACTAATTTTTAGCGAAATTTCGGTTTTTATTGTGATTTTCAGACAAAATTTTGATTTTCAGGATCAAACTTTGATTTTCAACGAGATTTTTATGATAAAAAGTTTGATTTTCAGAGTCTAGTTCATAATCAGATTTTTGAGAACCAAGTTTTGACTTTTAATTGGTTTTTTGAGGCTCAAATTCTGTTTTTTTCAATTTTGAAGATGAAATTTCAATTTCGCATTTTTCTGATCTTAAAGTTGAATCTCAGGATCAAAGTTTGATATTTTTATTATATTTTTAGGATCAAGTATTGATTTTTGACATCCAGGATCACACTTTAATTTTTTATGAGAATCAAATTTTGATTTTAAAACAATTTTCATGCTTAAATTTCAATTTTTGATTGTTATGATCAAGTTTTGATGTCTGATTTACATAACCAAATTTTAAATTTTAATATGATTTTCAGAATCAAATTTTGATTTTCAAAATAAATTTAATGATCAAATTTTAATTTTTAATTTAAAGATTTAAAATTTTGATCGGATCCTCGCATATTTTGCCTAAAACTTTGAAAAATTCACATTATAAGAGAAATATTTTTGATTGGGGTTTTCAGGCTCAAATTCTGTTTTTTTAATTTCAAGATGAACTTTTGATTTTTGATTTTTCCAGGTTAAATTTTTACTTTTTTAAAATAAAACTGATTTTTAATGAAATTTTAATTTTTAATGTGGTTTTCAGAGACAAAATTTTGATTTTCAGAATCAAACTTTGATTTTTAACTAGATTTTCAAGATAAAAATTTTGATTTTCAAAATCAAACTTTGATTTGTAACGAGATTTTCATGATAAAAATTTTGATTTTCAGAATCAAGTTCATAATCAGATTTTGATTTGTAATGTGATCTTTTATCATCAAAGTTTTGATTGTTATAATCAAATTTGGAATCTTCAGAATCAAATTCTGCAATTTAAAAATCACATTTTGAATTTCAATTTGATTTTCAGATTGAAATTCTGATTTTTAATTTCAAAAATTTAATTTCTCGTCTTCAAATTCATTTTCAGGCTCAAATTATGATTTCGGAGGACCAAATTTTGGATTTTTAATTGGTTTTTTGAGGCTCAAATTCTGTTTTTTAAATTTTGAAGATGAAATTTCAATTTTGCATTCTGAAAATCAAGTTGTGATCTTAAAGTTGAGTCTCAGTATCAAAGTTTGATATTTTTATTATATTTTTAGGATAAAGTATTGATTTTTGACATCCAGGATCGAATTTTAATTTTTCTGAGAATCAAATTTTGATCTTCAAGTTGATATTGACAATCAAATTTTGATTTTCAAACAATTTTCAAGCTCAAATTTCAATTTTTAATTGTTATAATCAAGTTTTGATGTCTGATTTACATAATCAAATTTTAAATTTAAATGTGATTTTCAGAATTAAATTTTGATTTTCAGAATAAATTTTATGATCATCAAATTTTAATTTTTGATTTGAAGGTTTAAAATTTTGATCGGATCCTCGGATTTTTTGCCAAAAAGTTTAAAAAATCCACATTATAAGAGAACCATTTTTGATTGGGGTTCTCAGGCTCAAATCCTGTTTTTTTTTAATTTCAAGATGAAATTTTAATTTTTGTTTTTTCCAGATTAAATTTTTACTTTTTTAAAATAAAACTGATTTTTAATGAAATTTTGATTTTTAATATGGTTTTCAGAGACAAAATTTTGATTTTCAGAATCAAATTTTGATTTTTAATTTAAGCGAGAAATAATTCATCAAAGAGATTGCGCATGAATATTTCATAGTGTACTGAATGTGAACATGAATTCAAGACCAAATTACTACAAGTTCTTCAGTCTTACTACTTTTCCGTCACAAATTAATATTTTTATTTTGGTGCGATACAATTTCTCCCTCATGAAGAGAATTATTTATAAATGGAATGAAAAACAAACGATTACTGTACATTATGCACAAAAAATTTACTGAGCACTTTTATTCCCCGATTTTCGTAGAAAAGCATCAATTGCTTTGTGGCATGTTCTCCAAACGCCAGCATATTTTTCTTTTGTTTGGGGTGGAAAACAAGTCATAACAGTTTCTTTGATATGCTGAATAGGCCCCGGTGACAATGGTTCTTTTCCTTGCACACCCCGTACATTACTGTTCATTAATTCCCGAGGTGTATATAGCTTTTGTAACATTTCTGAACAAAATTGCATTCTCGTGAATGCTGTTTGTCTAACAAGTCCAATTTCGCTTTGAGAAAGGAAATTTTGGGTCGTCATTGTTTGAGGTACCTGTAAGAATGACCAGCAAAAGGCAGCTGAAGCAGGTGGAGGTTTTTCTAGTATTTCAGTAATTGGTGTATGAATGGGATAATAGTCATCTTCATTATGGTAAAAGTCGGCCAGACCATCGGTTAGAGAGTTGGCTGCTATTGGCAGACTGTTGTGATTTTTGGGTGTTGTACAGGGCATTGTGAGCGTGTTTCTCGTCTCCATCACAATTTTCAAAATTTTCGTATTAATTTGAATCATTTCTCTACTAGACTCGTTTAAAATTTTCGGACAAAGCTTTTGTATTTTCTGCAGACATTTTAGTGTACTCCGAAATTTCTTTCATGCTATTTTTCGTTTCAATCAGATTTGAATTTACTTGCTTCAATAAATCCTCTGATACCAATGCTGATTTCGAGGGAATGGAAGTTGAATTCAGACTTTTGCAGGCACCAAAGACTGATAAAGCCAGGTTTGAGTGTTCACTGAAAGTTGACGCTGGTGGGCTACCCGTGGAAGAAAGTTGATTTTAAATTGAGCCACTAATGCTTCTTATGAATTGATAAATGATAAACAAATCCTGTTTTCTGGTTTCATATTTTATTTTTTGATGCACAATTCCAGCAAGTCAAAAATTGTTGTCACATGAGAATTTATTTGGAAATTTATCAGTTTCATTTTGAAATGTTAAACATTTTGAAAGAAAGAATTGCACTGGAATTCCTATAATTTTTATGCTCTGCGTGTATGCATTTACCTATTCATTTAAAATGTCAACACAAGGCATAGTGTACTAAGCAAACTTCTGTTTTCTGCGTAAAATTGATGTCTACTCGAATTTTTTCCTGCAGATTTCAATTGGTTACCGTAGCTAATGATTTGGTTGATGAGGTGCATTTTGATGGACACAGTAACCAGTGTTGCCAAGTTAGGGGTTTTCTCCCAAATCTAGGGATTTTTTGAGGGCATTGAGGTTTTTCAAGGGTTTTTTTGTTTCAGGGGTTTTTTATTTTTATTTTTGAGGTTTAACGGGTTTTTCAATGAATTGGCTTGTTTGAATTTTGTGTGCTTGATGGAGAATTACTGTATAAAAAACAAGAAAAAAAGCGTGATGCAATTGAAAAAATGAAAACTAAAATGGATAATGATTGAAGAGTGTGGCCAGTTTGTGTAATTTACAATTGAATTAGCATGTTTTTGGCTTAATTACTGAATTTTGGCTTTTGGTGTGCAGCGTGTTTTTTTCCAAAAAATTTTCTTAAAGTAATAATAAATTTGAATGAATTTAGGGTATAAAAGCACTGAAACACATTAAAATTTGATAAATCGTGGTGGAGGTACATGAAAACATGTGCTATTTTATTTGGTATTTTATATAATGTCACGAAGCGGCCAAAAGTAACTATTTTACCCTATTAAAGTGCATTCAAGATTTAAAATGCTACATCTAAGGGAAGTTAGATAAAAACTTTTTCCCAATATGGCTAATAGTGATAAATATTTTTCCCGTTTTCCCAGATTTTTTTCCTGAAATAAACGTAGTGGGGAAAAGCCCCTGCGTTTTTATTGGAGCCATTTGGGCTTGAGAACACTGCCTGTGGGAAAATTGATAAATTTCCACACTTATTAATTCCTTCCAATCGTTTCTAGAATATACTGTAGCCAAAAATTGTTTGGGAATTTGAGCGCTGGCCATCCTTCCACCTCATTTCATTAACTAACTGATTCAGAATTTTCAAGCAAAGAATTGTGTTTCAAAAATTATTAAAATTGTTCTTATCTTCTGTTTGCTGTTCATTCCATCAATAGCCTCGTGAAAAATTTTTTGGAATGTTCTGCTTTTTTGGTTTAGAATTCGAGGTGAAAACAGTAGTTTTTGTGCCAAAACATGATTTTTGACACGCAAATAATTTGGAATGGCACACTAAATTTTGACTTTCTGTGCCAATTGGCATAAACATTTTGACTGATAAGGCTAATTTCATTAATTTTCAGTCATTTAAGGGCTGAAAATGCCAAATTGTATTAGCACCCAGTATACCTAACTGACCAGTTGGGGGAAGGATAAACCCAAAATTCTGGTGTGTAGGTCCTAACATTTCCAAATTTTTTTTTGGACGTGAGGGGTCGAAAATCCAAAAACAGTCGAAAAAATATCGAAAATTTTCGCTAAAAGGCCAGAATAAAGCCACTTGTTTCCTAATTTTTTTTGCACATTTTTCAAGCTTGGGGGTGGTTGCATACCTGTCACTGGGCGAGAGGTCGGGGAACCCTCCCCAACTTGGGCAACCCTATACTTAACCCCCAAACTTGGGAAAATTGGTAAAAAAGTGCCTTTCCTTAGCCTTTTCAGGGAAAATTTTTGACTTTTTTTCGAACTATGTCCCCAAAATTTCGGGTTTACACCACCCTAAAAACGCTTAGTTGGACCACACTGTAAGTTTGTTTGTATGGAAGCTTGGAACAGCTGTTCCACAATTTAAGTTTGTACAGAAAAAAAGACAAACTGGTCTCACACTGTAATATAAATGAGAAAACCAAAAATTAGACTAGAAATAATCATAAATTATTTTTTGCAATTGGTCCTATGGGGCAAATGCTTAGTTGAACCACACTGTAAGTTTGCATGGAAGCTCGGAATAGCTAGTCCGCACTTTAATTTTGTATATGTAGTTTGTAAAGAAAAAATTGTATAGCTACAGTATGCTATTTTTCACGTTTTGCCTATTAAGTTTCTTGACCCCTCTGTGTGCTGCTAGGAGGCCAGATGACCATAAAAATGTGAAACCATGCGCACTCCTCATCTGTTGATTCCAACAAATCAACCTCATCTGTTGATTCCAACAAATCAATCAACAGATGAGGAGGACGCATGGTTTCACATTCTTATGGTCATCTGGTCTCCTTTTTCTGCTCCTCATCTGTTGATTCCTTGATCAACATGCTACCAATGAAAATATTCACATTGCGATAATTTACTTTTCATAAGTTCATTTCTTTTCCAATATGGACCCACGTACAAGCGATTATTTGCATCTATGAATTGTTGAAGAAATGAAGTACATTGGTTGGCGTCCCTACCAAATTTGGACAAGTTTGAAAGCTCGCCACAACCAAATCAACCAATCTATCGTTTGGCATATTATGAACTTATACAATAAAACGGGTTTGGTGGCTTACTTTCCAAATTCAGGACGTCCATCGACCATCGAAAAATTTGCTCTGCCAATTATACAGGAAATGTTGGATGAGAACCTGGAAACAACGACCAAAGAGCTTGCAAAAGTTTTGGGAGATTGTGGATGAATGATGTCCCTGAGGCTTAGGTTATTTTTACATGATATTTTTTATCTGGGTTATTTTTATATGATATTTTTTATGTATTTTTTTGTTTTTATTTCATTTTGTTTTAAGGTTGGTTGTACGGCAATGCCAGATACTGCCAACACATTCGTCCGAAAAACATTACATTACATTTATAGTGGGCAGAAAAAATAACGATGGAGGTTGAGAATGGGTACACTTTTCATGATGTAATATTTTTGTAGGAATCTAAAATACAGTTGGAAACCTGGCCCAAAAAAATGTTATCTTCAAGCAGTGCTTCCAGTAAGATATTTCACTTTATGAGAAGATTCTTTTTATTGATGTTTTGAATTAAATTCTCTTCAAGTCCAAGGTCAATGGTAAGTTTAAGCATCCTCAGTCCCTGCAAGTTTAGGGGGGGGGGGTGATATCGAAGAAGGGGCCCACCAACCTTATTATATTTAGGGGTACAATGGATGCCAATTTTTTTACCAACATGGTTTTCGAGAAGGGTTTATTACCCTTTGCACAATATCATTACAGTGGAAATTATAAGTTTATGCAGGACCACGGGGAGCCCCAATTGTAGCTAAATAAAATAAAATGAGCGAAAAAATTTCCTATACAGATCTGAAGCATGCATCATTAGTGGCTAAAAATACTAAGAAAGCTGGTCAATCTATTGGTGGAAAACACAGGCAGAAAGCCCCCACATCAATCCTATTGAGAATCTTATGGCTGAAATGAAGCAGTACATTCGGTACATATATATTATGTGACTATTAATTATAATTGCTTTTGAATTATTTTACATTTCATGAATATCATAGGACTAAAATAAAACCGACAACTATGAATGAATTGGTTGCCGGATGTCAACAATGTTAGCAAACTGTAGACATTGAAAAATGCATTCAGTGCATCGACCATCTATATAAGGTGATACCCACAATAATGAAGAACAAAGGTGGGCCCACTTTTGATTAGTATGTAAGTATAGTCTATAAATTAAAATTTCCTTGATTTTATTTTTTTCAGTTTGGCCATGCATGTGCTTCTGGGTCCACGTCCCCATGGCTGGGTATCACAACTAAGTGATAGCAGAAGGTAGCACTATTTTCTACTTTTTGTACTTCTCATATCATTTCTTTTCCTTTGAGCTTTTGATTTATTTTTATTGACATTTAACCATTTTAAGTTTCTTCTATTCATTTTTCTTTTTTTAATGGCTTTTAACCATTTTAAATATCTTCTATTATTTTTCAGCTAATTTTTCAGCTATACTGTTATTTATTCACAACAATGATTGATGCCGGTGACTGACAATCTTCTATAGAATCTATGATTAGTAGACCTATTTCCAAAGGGAAAATGAGCATAGGGCCAAAAAATGCACATCCTCCTTGGAGATGTTCGAGATTTTTTGGCTAGACGTTTGGAAAGAATGGGGGATTTTTTGGAACTAGGGGATTTTCTCCTGTAAGAATATTGCACAAAAAATTTGAAAAGTCTCTAGATCATGGGAAAAGGGTCCGAAAAACCAAACTTTTTGGCCAACCTATGAGAAATTTAAATTTTTCAATTATACAAATTTGCCTCTTCCATTTTGAATTTCTCCTATTAATTTTTCAGCTTTGGCTATTAGCTTTGCTTTGTTGAGCCACGCAATCTTTTTCAACCGAAAATTGGAAAAGTCTTTAGATGGTGGGAAAAGGGCCCAAAAAACAAAACTTCTTGGCGTACATTGAGAAATCTAAATTTTTCATTAATACAAATTCGCCACACTCTTCCATTTTAAATTTGTTCTTTTACTTGTTCAGCTTATGATATTGGCTTTGCTTCCTCAAGCTGCCCAATATTTTTCAATGGATCCTCACACTTGACCAGCCAGACTTTGGGTACATCATCGCCGAAAAAATACTGATAACCAAAAAAATTTAGGTTTTGTTTAATTGCTGGTTTATAACTCAGAGTTTTTGTTTATTTTACGCTTTCCATAGTAAATTTTATCATCACATTGGAGTAAATGAAGTAAAAAATCAGTGTCATAATAAATGTGATAATAATTAATCATGTTTATCTAGTACCTTTAACCACCTTTACCTGTTTAACTCATTTGACATGTATACATGGGCGTACAACATATGTACATCACTTGTGCTGCTCCAATGTCCAGTTTTCTCACCTACTAGGTATACCGTAAAAACCTATGTATGTTCATAGTGGACTGTGTAGTGCAAACGTACTGATATAGTATGCATTAGACGAGAGTAAATGCTTGCCAAGAAAGTATATAATAAAATAAAAGGATAAATGATGAAAAGATAGAATGCAAAAAAGTAGATTGCTCAAATCTACCACTGCTATCGATAACCCTGTGATGAGGTCATCAATTGCAGTGCCTGGCCATGGGGACGTGGACCCTGAGGCTTTGCATGGCCAGATGCAGGTGAGCATGCAAGAAAAATGGTGCAATAAAAACTGAACAAAAATGAAAGTTAAAAAACTGAATAATCAATCCACAACTTATTAATTACAGTAAATCACTGCATCACAGATTGGTAGTGAGATCATGATTGATAGAATAATACAACATATTTAAAAATAAGGTAAACATAAACTAAACATAAACTTGCAAGAAATATTCTTTAACATGCAACAACAACAAACTTACTTACGGAGATCTAACTCCCTACACCTACAGAACATTTGACTCTGAATGGGAAGCCACCCACCTGATTGCAAAGTGTGGGTCTGCCCGGCCTGCCTCATACTAACCTGGAAGCATACACTGTCGCCACCTTTGTCGTTTAAATCATTATCAATACCACCATCATCCTCCATATTGTCATTGTTCTCCAAAGCGCTGTCATTGTCCATATTGCCATTGTCCATTGGAGGTTCATCATCATGGCTCATGTCCACATTAGGGTCTTCGACCAGTTGCCTGCCCCCTAATATGTAGGAAAAATTAATCATAAACCTATAAATTGTAACCATAGTCAATCGCATCTCCTTAAAATTTTTTCTCATTTTCTAATCTCTCTAAATGCATCTCTTTAAAAAATTTGCATCACTTTAAAAAAATTTCGCATATCTTCAAAAAAATTTTAATAATGCAATAGGAACAATTACTATTTTGAATATGTTTACTACATTTCACTTTTTGCTATTTTGATTTTCACAGATCTAAAAAAGGAGCATCTAAAAATTCAACCATTAAGCCAGTCTAAAAATATGAGAAGGCTTGACAGTTTTTGAAATTGACCACTCTCCTACTGCAGAGAACAATTTGCAGATTTTATGGTGGATTGAAATTAACCAATATTGTGATAAACATTCAAAGTTTTTTGATATGTTTACAATATTGTGATAAACCTTCAAAATTTTTCGATTTGTTTTCAAACTATTTTTGAGGAAACTTCTTTTTTTAAATTTTTCCTCCTTTTTTTTCATATTACGCCCATTCCTCATACACCCAAAAAGTGAGTTACTAATGGTTTCAATTTAAAATTACAAAACGGACTATTACAGTAAATGGATAAATTTTAAAGAGAATTAATGAAAATTCTATACTTTTCAACTTGGCCTACTTGTAAAACGATCATTTTAGTACTTCTTTCCAATTTTCTGTACTTTTTTCCAATTATTTCATCAAGAATGATTACTGAGCCAAAAATTAACACCATTTCCTTTCTTTCAATGAAAATTTTCCAAACTAGTATAGCTACTAGCAGCAATTATTTACGTGCTTGACTACTCTTCTATACACAATATGATGCAATAATATATAGATGATTTATTAATGAAAAAACAATATGATGTTAAATTATAATCGCACTTCAATATGTTTTCATATAGTAACTTCACATAAAACAAACAATAAACAATACAGTACTGTCATGACAAAAAATTTGCCAACTTTTATTTATTGAATTTATGATCAAACTGCACAGCAACAATTATTGGCCACCGCAACCAATTTGCGGACTGTAATGGCCAACACCTTTGGAGAGACGTTGTGCACTGAGGATGTCAGCATCATCGTTATGCACTGATGACATCAGCATCATCGAGACGGCTACCGCCCCATGGTCCAATGGCTACTGCCCCATGGTCCCCGAGGATTGGCATTCTTTGTGAAGTCCACCCATGTGGGAGCCTGGTCATAACTACCTCCGGACAGAGATCGGATATTGTTGGACGACAAAGAAGAGTGAGGCCGCTCGAGGGGCCCACACTGTGGAATTTGGTTTAAATTTACAAAAACCATTTGTAAATAGTTTGTATATAATAAATTGGGCCTTCGTGACATCATTGTTCTTAGGAATGAGTACTGCAATTCATGCTGCTCAGTACCAATTTTGTGGTCTTTCAAGAAGCAGTCATTAACTTGAGCTACCTCGTAAAGTAGAATGCAAATCACCAAAATCTTCATGGAGTCTATGAGGCATGAATGTCACAGTGTATTCTCCTAGTTCTGATCCAATCACTACATTAGCCTGGAAGTGCACATTGAGTAACCATAAAGTCTGCACCAACCCTGGTTTCTTTGGATCTAGGGGCATTACTGCAGACGTCTTTACTACTCAGCACCTAGTGCCTGCAGCTTGTTGTTAGGCTGCTGTGGGAGAGAGTTGATGTAACTGGCCTTTGGGTTTAGACGAAGGAAGTTGCAACAGTTCTGACCACAGGCTAACAAAAACAATAAACTAGAATTTCTCCCAGACGTTTCACCAGATACTCGCCAGAACTTTCACCAAACATCAGACAGAACACCTTGGCACATACCTCAGGAGATCCTACCCAAGTCTCCAAACCTAAACTTATACACTCCTCCCCTTCACTCACAAAACAATACACTTACAGCTTCAATGTGTATTGGGTGACGAAGAGCGATGCCAAACAAAAAATAATAATAACAAAATATTATAATTAGGCTGATGGCTGCGACGCTCCATAAACCAATAAAATATAACACTGACAAATAAACATAAAAACGCGAAACAGTGGCAGCATATCTATGCAAATATTCTTTTTCTTTTCGCCACTTTTTGCCACGTCCAACCGCCTGCACACTGACGCCGGAAGCTGAACACGTGCACCTGAGGCCACCCCAACATTGTACGCTAGCACATTTTATGAAGGTGTTGGGTTTACAAAAGCATGTGGAAATCCACCCTGGCTTCTAACCAAACACTGGACATGATGTACACATGGTGTGGCAGTGACATCTGCAAGACAGTGAATAACCACTTCATTGAGGAGGGACAGGTGGCTTCCTGGGACGGCAGTACAGCTCTAAGGACCTTAGTAGATGTAGGTGGATGCAGTCCCACTGCAGGTCAGTGCACTACTCTCAAGGGGGTAATTGTCTGGCCTGCAACAAACTTCACAACACAATGTCATTATCATCTTCAGGGCAATTACACTGAATCTGTGTCAGGGAACCATGTCATCATGGTTGATTTACAGGTTGCCCTGAATATCCCCAGAAACTCTCGCATCTTCCAGTTGTGTCCCGACCTCTGTTTAAACACAGTTCAGACGGATCAGGGTCTTCTTCTATGCATCCATGGAAGATTTAATTTGACCCAATGGATGTTTGGATTAGCAAAGGACTCATGTCCGGATCCTGTCAATGCCAAACTGAACTACCTGGCTCAGCAGATCAAAGAGTCCGAAATTAACAATTTTCGATACATGTGGCTTGAGCTTTGCTCTCACACTCAATGCTACCTTTATCTGACTTGGCAGTTGCTTCACTTTGATCCTACCTTGGGGGCCCCGGTAATCTGCTAAGGAATGACCTGACAACAGAATTCACAAGTGAAGCACAGACAATATGACTGTGTCAAAAGGTCAATGTCACGTATGTCTATCACTCATACCAAGTGGGAGACATCTGTTACGAGTATCTTCCTGTGCAGGTTGGTAGTACTATTTATTTTGCCACCCCCGGTGGCCCAGATCTCATTAAAGTTAGCCCAATAGTGCCATGTGACCATCAGTTTATGGGGATTTTCCAACTCGGGCTGGTTTACTGAGTCTGGCACGATCCATGTGAGCCATATACCGCTTGAACTTTTCTGGAAACAGCGCTTTAACATCACTCATTTTGAGGCTCCTGCGCTCTTTCAGGATCAGTTGGCGATGAGCCCTTCAAGTTTTGCTTTCTTTAAACAGTGTGTTTACAAGACCAAGCAGATTGAAGCAGCTCTAAACCAGTTGGAAGGTGTCGGTCTGGCAGCAAACCACATGATTACTGGTCAGCAAGTCAGCCTCATTCAGGGCTTACAGTCTGCCCCGGGTGAACCAGTTCAGTTGATTTTTAACACCCTTATCACCCTGGCAGTGCTGGCCAGTATTGGATAGCTCATCTACATTGGGCTATCCTACTATCTGAGCCATTTCCTGCAGAAAGGACGAGTTGGTTTGATGGCCACTTTTCTCCTTTGAGTCTTTTCCGCAAAGTTCATTGCTAGGTTGATTTTCACTATGTACAGAACAATGTACCATCCCACTTAGATCGAATCACTCCCTGTTTTGTCCTGCTGGTTGATGCCAATGAAACTCCTGCATTCCTTGACACTGGTTGTCCAAGGACTATCTTTAGTCAACATCTTCACAAGGCTTTGATTAAGGAGAGTCTCATTCCAGCAACATCATGACTTTAATCCATGGATGAGTATCAATAGGAATGCTGTCCATACCTTCCTATCTAGACTCTATGAGATCATGTTGCCTGGAACTCACCAGCCGAACATAAGAATCAATATAAACCTCCATGTGTGTAAGACTACATCTCGTTTCTGGGCACCAGTAGATCTGATTCTCAGACTGGACTTCCTTGAACAGTTTAAGAATATCACTTTGGATTACCAACAAAATGTCTGCTGGTTGAATGTGGTAAAAAGCTGTCCAAAATCTAACCTTTCCACAAAACGCCAAAGACATCGAGTTCTTTCTTGGCCCATTGTCTTATTATAGGCATTTCATCCCTGGTTGCACCCAGCTCAGCAAGTCACTGACCAAGCTCTTACAATAGGAAGTTACCTTCCTGTGATCGAAACCTCGGCAAGCATCGTTGGATGAACTCCAAAGATTGCTGATGAATCCTCCTATTCTGCACCATCCCAACTTTACAAAACCCTTGGTCCTTCAAATCGATGCAAATATTTGGGGGATAGGAGTGGTTCTGAGCCAGTTAGAAGACAACAGACATGACTATTCCATGGCCTATGCCAGCGGACGGTTAATGGCAGCTGAAAAGAACTACTCTATTATAGAGCTGGAAACTCTCTCTGTTGTTCATTTTGTCAAGCACTTTCAGTCTTACCTCTTTCAACATGAGGTGGTCGTACAGACTGACCATACCACTGTCAAGGCTGTGTAGGAGAAACCTAACCCGTCTGCCAGGATAGCTCCGTTGGGTCTCGCTCTCACTGAATTCATACTGACAATTCGGCCACCAAAAGGTCAGTCTAACAATAATTCTGATGTATTATCGCGCCTGACAGATCCTAATTCTCTCACAGGTGAGAATATTGATGATACTTCTCTTTACAGGCCTGAGGGACAAGTAATGATGGCCAACAATGGTGCTCAGCGCCTAGCAAGACCATCTAAATTGATCACTGATGGTGCCCAGCACCTGGCGAGATCAGAGTCTTATGCTGAGATATAGATGGATGCACAGCACCATGACCTTTTCACAGCTCAATTTGAGGAACTGGATATAGCCTCAATCCTTAGATTACTAAAACCCCTACGGTGATCAAAATGATGTTGATGGCTACCACTTGCTGGATAACATCCTTCAAAAGTGGACAGGCGAGTTCAACAAAATTGTCATTCCCAGATCCATGGTTACTACCATTATCAAGGCTCACCATAGTGACATTTTAGCTGGACACTTCAGTGCTAAACGGGCTAATAGCCTGCAGGTACCACTTGCCTCCCTTAGTGTGGACGTCAAGTCCTTTTGTCAGCAGTGTGATCTTTTGTCAGCAGTGTGATCTTTGCCAACAGAATAAACCCGCTAGACAAAAGACCCGAGCAGCTCTGAAACCTATTACCATTATGGGGCGGTTTCATCGAGTAAGTGTCCACTTTATCTGACCAATGACCACTAGTGAGGCTGGCAACCACTTTGTTGTAGTCTTTATGGACTACTTTAACAAAGGGTTTGAAGCTTTCGCTACTCCAGATATCACTGCCCAAACCATAGCCCAGCTTTTTGTTACACAAATTGTCTGCCAACATGGGGCACCACAGATTCTTCAGTCTGACCATGGCACTGATTTCACATAAGAACTGATGGCTGGAATCACTGCCATCTGTTCCACTAAGAAAATCCACTCCACCGCTTATCCCCCGATGGCAAATGATGAAGTGGAAAGAGCTAATCAAACGTTAGCTACACAGCTATGTATATACCTCCATCAAGTTCATACTGATTGGGATGAACACCTGCCATATGCTGTGTTTGCCGATAACATTAGCTTGAATGAGTCCACAGGATATTCCCCATTTGAACTCATGTATGGTCGAACGCCCATGCTACCTGTTGATGCCCCGCTCTCATTCAACCCTCCCTCAATATCATTGATATTTCCACATATGATATGGAGGTTAAATGGCATTTTACAAATGTCTTGACCTTGATTGAGTGTGGGATTGAGAAATTACAAGGGGCTTATGCTCAGTCTTATGATCACATAGCAGATGTCTCACACAAAATTGGAGATCAAGTGCTCAGACTGCACACTACCAGCAGAAGTGGTCTTACACCTGAACTGCTGCCCATTTAGGGTGGGCAATACTTTGTAATGAATGTGGCATATTGTAATGTCACCTTTCGGCTTGAGACAGATCAAGAAGATACTGTGCATGTCAATCAGCTTAGATGCTACCTGTCACCTGTTCCACCAAGTGAAGCAGAGGAGATACCTTCACTTCACTGGTATTGGAGACAGCACCCTTGTTGATTCACCAAAAAGTCAAGATTTTACACAAGATCTCGTGGACCCACATCTTGATGCAGAGGTCTCCAACCCGTAATTAAGTCGCTCTTCTCTTCTTTTGTCTACCTTACGGATGAGGTCGCCCTTTTCCAAAGGACCGCCGTTGGCCTCACGTAAGCCAGAGGGCTGAGGTAAGATTATACCCGGTAAGCGCACACAATTCCACAGCGTGTATAACGGCCACTAATAATACCAATAATATGGCCACAACAAAGGAACTATCGACTGCCGATGTTGCTATTGATAGAAGGCGGAAATTGGCCGAGGATCATATTAATCCATTTATTGATCAATTTAAAGAAGAAAGTTTTCGATGACCTCGACAGTGATTCGATACGTACCATCATGAGTATGTCAACGAAATTTTTGATAATATTTGGCACGATTATCATTACAATCGATTGGACGATTTACGATTTGAAATGAGTCGAAAGGACGATGAAATCGGAAGGCAAAACATCAAAATTGACAAAATGGCCAATTCAATAATCGGAGTCCAAGGACCTTTGGAAAGATTTGTCCTGGATAAGAAGGAAAAGGATATCTGGGTGACTAGGACTACAGATAGACCATTGCAAACTCAGGATATAAGTAGAAATTTGCCAATTATGTTCGCAACCTGTATTTCCAATGTCCAAAGGTTACAGCAGATAGAAGCGGAAGAGTCAGAGCAAAAGTTCACAGTCAAACTTGCTATGAAATTGAAGGCTTCTACGGAAAAACAGGTAACTGAACCGCTTGCTGTTCAAGAACAAGCAAGTGATATAGTTGCTCAATTTTTCCAAGAGGCTGATGAGGAAGCAGCAGGTAGTCATAGGGAAAGCAAACATACTACGTCCAAGCACAAAGGATCTAAACAGTCCACACGAGGAAATTTATCAGATTCTGATGACTCGTCAGTGGATGGATTCGAGCCTACTGTGTCAAATATAGTGAAGGCAGTAAAGCCAAAGCTATTCCTCGATGACATGACTGAAACACAAGTACTCAGCTTCCTAAATGATCTAGATGCAGAGTTTACATCGGAGACTACCAATAAAATGAAACTGGCTGCCTTACGAGCACTTTCTAAGGGAGTACTGAAAGCTACTGCCAAAAGGTTCAAGAGTTATAAAAAAGCCCGCAGAAAGTTGCTCAAAGTACAACTACCAGATTCAAATGTCAGTATGCAAACGAGGGAGCTGATGAACATAAAGCAGGAATTTGATGAACCTCCAGTGAAATTCCCCAAGAGAATTAGTGTGCTAGTAGACAGATTATATCCTAATAATCACATAACTGTACATTATTGCTGCAATAGACAGAGCCAACTTTAAAATCAAACACTCAAATCAGCTGCAATGAGGTTGCAGTTAAAATCAGCCTTTTAAAATTATTTCTGAGTTAACTGATGCAAAAAGCAAGCAACCTACACTGTAAAAAAATTGTTCAAACAACTCAAAAAGTTCAGGTTTATTAGTGTCACATGCCGCTCAATTTCCCCAATGTCACATGATCCAGAACATGTCA
Organism: Romanomermis culicivorax; assembly: GCA_963922205.1. Classification (NCBI taxonomy): domain Eukaryota; kingdom Metazoa; phylum Nematoda; class Enoplea; order Mermithida; family Mermithidae; genus Romanomermis; species Romanomermis culicivorax. Next base: position 531,414 of record CAWUHX010000004.1, on the reverse strand, counting down.
ATATTTTACTTTTCCCCATGTTTTATTCACAACTCATGCATTTTTCGTTTGTTTTGTTTCTGCACATGCATTTTGTGTTCATTTTTATATTTTTTATGCATTTTTATGTTTCGTTTTCACTGTATTTTATTTCTTTATGCAAGCGGGCTACAGTTGGTACTTTAGCTATAAACTTCCGCCAAATGTGCTCCACGAGCACATGGCTATTTTTGGTGCATTCTATGCACCTCTTATCACAAAAATTAGCGTCGTTTTTGTTATGCAAAAACGACTAGCTAAGAAGTTTTAGCTAAAGACACTCATATGCTTAGCATAGGCACTGCAGTCAGCCCCAATGCTAAGCGCATGTAAGCGAAAAATGTCTATGTGCGCATAGGCATCTTCTGCATCGCGTCTAGCTGCAGAAGTTAGCTTGGACGCTGCGAAACTCCCCCCAAGCTGGGGCTGTAGCCAAACATGTCCTTAAAAGGACATGTTTCTTTAACTTTTCACTCACTTTTGGGTTTACCCAAGCTTCTGTTCGGTTGCTTTAACTCTGCGTCCGCCGCTCCTCAAATTTACATATTTCTATATACTCGTCTGCATCTGCCACTTTTTACTCCAAATAAACTTGCATAACTCTTATTACTTACTGCATTCGCCACTTATTCTACCTACCATACCTGTCGCTCATCCGTGCCAGGTTCCTGACCACCCCCGTTAACAGAAAATAGTCCAGAATCGCCTCCTGATCACCAACACCCATTGCCCAAGAACCGAGTGGATCGCATCCCCGTTCCTTGTCCGAAAACTGAAAGTTCCCAGGGACCTGCCGCCCGTTTCGTCGAATCCTTTGAAGAACAGGACTAGGTGAGTCTTCTTAGGGGATTATTGTTATCATGGGGTATTTGTGGGGAACCCTTCTTAAGTTGGTTTCCCAGGTCTCCCCGGATAGGTAGGGCTCTCACCTCTCAGGTTTGGGCTAAAAAGGGGCTGTCTGGTTCATAATCAGGTCCCACAAATCAGATCATTTTATGATCTCACTCTCACCGAACAGGACTTGGGGATTGTCACACCTAACCTGCTGGCATCATCCATTACCCTACAGCAAGACCCCAGGACAGTACCAGAGAAAGCTATAGGCCCCCTATAGCCACCACTCGCCAGGTTGGGCCCCCAATTAATGGAAGAATCGCCAGTATCCATCGGGAGTCATAGCCTGTTACTCACTGTAATAAGATCAATCTGATATGGTTCACCATCAATGTGATTGGCAAACAATGTTTTCTACCTGATGCGATACCTGAAACCCCCATTTTCTCCCCCTAAGGTGACATGGTGAGGCTTGAAATTCGACCTTAAGCCTGGCACTTGCCCTTAAGTGCAGAAACTTCACCCTTGGGTTGGAACCACCCCCAGGTTGGGTCAATTCCCATTTTAAGTCGGACAAGCCACCTTAAAATCGGGTACTAGCCATCCAATAAGTCGGAGACCCCCCATTTCTGGTATACTGCCTATTGAGTCGGGAATGCCCTTTATGTCAGACTATGGCCACTTTAAGCCGGAAATTTTCCCTTGAAATCGAGTGTAATTACTGTAAGATGGAAATCACCCTTAGGAGTGATCTATATGTGACCTATATGTGTAAATAATTATCTCATGTGTGTGTATCGCCCCTATGAGTAATAAATCCCTCAGAGTCGAGTTATCTGTCCTCAGAGTCAAGTTATTTGTCCCATAGCTTCAAGTTTCCCTCAGAGTCGAGTTTCCCTCAGAGTCGAGCCCCCAGAGTCGAGTTATATATGGAGTATTCTGTATTCTTCCTCTGAGTAATCTTTTGTCTCCTACATATTCCTTCTATGTTGTAAATTCCCTCATTTATTTTCTTCTCTCTCTCCTTTTGGGTGGTATGCTGTACCCCTCCGGGTGAGTGCCCTTACAGTACGTCTGTGTCCATACCTGTACTCCAACTACAGTATCCCCATACCCAGATACTGGTATCACAGTTCTAGGGGTTGACGGCCTCTCCTGACTGTTGGTTGTCCATGACCCCATGATACAGTACACCCTCCAGGCATGATTCTGGACGTCATATGTGGCTGCGATCTGTTAATTGTGTACAGTATTTTTTTATTTTGCAAGAAACTGTCGGAGTTGCTCACTTCTCCGGCCCCAAAAATTTTCAACATACTGTTTACACCTTTGACACGCATATGTACAAATCTCCTATTTTCTGCTTTTTGTTATTTTTCTTCCATTTTTTTCTGTCATCTGAGTGGTAAGGAAAAAAAATTTCTATTTTCTTATGCCACGGCTACAGTATGACACCCTTACGCAAGTCTCTCTCTCTTCTTCTTTTTTGCTTACTGTAAGGTCCATTCTCTACTATTTTCATGTTGTTGCATCCAGACCATGGACTTTACAGGTCATGCTAGTTGACATCAGCAACAACAAGGTTACATGTTGTTGTCATGTGGTTCAGCCTTCTGCTCTTGCTTTAAGGGGTGGGTAGCCCTCCAGGTTTTACTCCTGACATCAGCAATGACAACATTAGGTGTTGTTGTTTTGGGTTGATACTTCTGCAGTACTGACTCATGACGTCTGTGCGAGCTGAAGCTCATGTTGTTGCAGCAGGATTGGCTGGTCTCCCGCACCCCATCTGTGACATCAGCAATAGTGATGCAACGTGTCATTATTCAGAGATGTGCAGGTCTTACAGATCCTGCATCTGATGTCTGCAACAACCGCATCTCATGTCATTGACTCAGGGTATTGGACCCTCGGTTCCACCTTTGATGTCAGCAATGGCAACACCACATGTTACTGTATACAGATAGTTGGCTTCAGCGTCCTATTGCTGACATCGGCAATGACAATGTATCATGTTCCCGCAGCAGGAATTGAGGTTACACAATCCTATTTCTGATGTCTGCAATGGCAACATTATGTGTTACTACAGGGGTCTGCTGGCCTTAGACACTCACCCCTGGCATCTGCAACTGTGACATGATACTTGGGTACTCTTATCCCAGGCACCTGCAGTCAGCACCAAGGTCATGTGTTGGTTACTGTCGGTCCTTCGAGTATTCCACTTGAGTCGTAGGTGGTTGTTGGCACATGGCCCTATCACCTGCTACTCTTGCCAAAGGGTTGGTGTGTGCATGGGACTGATGCCTGGGAAACATCAGTCAACAGGCATACCCCACCTAAGATGCTATCTAGCCCGTGATACTGATCAGGTTGTCCGCCCAGGTAGCAGCACTGTTGATCAGCACATGGCTGCCTTTAAGCTTTAACTGCAGGTTTGAATGAGTTACACTCGGCCTCAGCTGGGTTGGCTGCCTGATTCATGTAAACGGCCAGCATTTGCAGTCAGTACTGCCTGCGCCTGACCTCTGCAAGGGTTCAGCAGCTTTCTTGTAAATTTCTTATCTAAATTCACTCATCACTTCTTTCATCTCACCAAGCTGTCATACATTGATCTTCTTTAGTGCCCCGCCGTAGTGGTTCCTGAGAGACCCCGGCACAGCCTCCAGTTGGGCCTAGAGTGTATAGGACCCCCTGTCATATTTCCTTCACTTGAATGCCTTCGTTAACTGGCTTAACGATGCCCCCGCTAGAGTCGCCACTGACCCAGAGTCCACCTCTGCGGTCCACCCCTGTCAGTCATGTGATATAATAGGCACCATTGAGCCTGCCTCAGCGAAGGTGTTGAGTACGCCTCAATGCATAACTGGGTTCGCCTCAGTTATTTACACTGAATAATTAACTCCGGGACACCTTGTACCTGTGATCCCCTAGATGTTTTCCGGTGCGCCCTCAAAACATCCAGAGTTAATTTATCTTAACTAACTGAGTGTGTCAGAATAGTACCCTTGGTACCCATGCTCTGTCTCTCTCTTCCACTGTGTGACCTGCAAGCCTCATTGCATCTCAGTGATCGGCAACCCGGCCACCAGCTGTATATAATACTCCTGGAGAGTGTCTGTTCTGTTCGGAATGCAGGCTCCTGTTCCAGACACGTCTGTAAGTTATTTGCGAATATCATCCAACACGGAACCTCCTGTATAGTCAATCACACTGTGCAGAGATCGCAGTTGCTCCTGGCGAGTGAGGCCCGTTGCGTAACTGTGCTACCCCTTTGCGTAACTGGGTTTGTAAATTAGTTTTGTCCCTGCTCCCTTTTAAGTTCACTTTCAGTTGTCCACATCCTTTTTACCTTATGCCACTTTATGCGCTAATCCTGGTGAGTAGGATCTTGTTGGCCACAAATCCCCCTCGCCCCAAGGTTTGTAAACTAGTATCAACGGTCGAACCTCCAGAAAAAATCCCTTCTGAGCAGGTTTATCCGTCTCTTCACCATCTGCAGGGAAACCACCTTTTCTCTCTCTCTTATCTCTCTCTCTCTCTCTTTGGCTATTCCAATTGCCAGGTCCAGGCCCGAACTCTACATCCTCTCAGTCGGGATCAATTCCCCATATTTCAGGCCATGCCTATACCCATCATGGGCGACCAGATAAATCCCCTTCTGTATCACCCTGATGTACTCTGTTAGGTCTTGCGTCCTACAACCTTGTTCCCATTCTAGCTCCATTTGGTGGTTGCTAGTCTTAAGCTGAACCAAGTTCAGGTCACAAACGTTGTCGCCCAAGCGTCTTTCGAATTCACGCGCTCTCTTGCCGCAAATTCGAAAAAGTAGTACTTACTTTCACTTTACACAATAGAGACACCTCGTCGTTCCTGCCGTCTAAGTACCCAGCCTGTACAGACCTGTGAGCCGCTCTCTATTCAATTTGACATAATTGCTTCATGGGCAAGAACGTCTGTTCTAACCACCTTACGGGAGGACGAATCCTCGGATATGAAGTCGGAAAATGATCTCCCTTCACAGATCGAGAACAAGGTCCAGGCAGCATTTGAGAATGCTCTTGGATCCCTCAACCAAAAGTTAGAGGCCATAAATGGTCAGAGGCAGCCTCCCATGGCCAGCTTTATGGCCCTTCCAACCTTTTTGGGTGCTTTTGGTGAGTCCATCACCGATTTCATTTCACATCTTACTCTTTTCTTTACACTTCAGGGTGTAAGCAAAATGGATCATGCATATAAAATCGCCTTTCTGGAGTCATGCTTTACGGGTCCTGCTCTTGCCTCCTACCGGGACTTTAGCAGTGGCACTCCACAACCTACCCGCTATGAAGAGTTTACTGCTTTTCTACGGATAGACTTTCCGGTAGGGCGTGACTCTGATCTGGATCAGCAGCTGATCCAAGATCGCCTGCAGAAGCAGACTGAGTCCGCGATAGTCTACCTTGGGCACCTCAAGAGATTGTCCAGGGTAGCCTATCCAGATCCCGCAATGGATGTCTGAGATTCTATCATCAAACCTATCTTTCTGCATGGATTGAAACTGGTCCTCTAAGATAGTATCAAATTTAGGGAGTTTACCACTCTTGAAGAGACTCTGAAGGCAACCTGTTATGCAGAATCCCAAATCTACCGGGATGAGATTTGGTACATCGCACCATCTAATGCCATTTTCTCTTCAGAACCTAAACCTGCTGGATATAATCCCGAAATGCGTAACAGAAGTGCCAATGGTCGTCAGAGCAATGCTCAAACGTCGTCATCCTCGGCCTATGAGGTCGGCCCCTTAAAACAGGAAATGGCCAGGCTAATGGCCCATGTAGCAAAGCTTACAGCCCAGCAACCTGCATCAGCACCAATCCAACAGACGCCCCTTCACAGCCGTCGACACCAAATCAGTCTGTCGGGTGATGCTCCTCAGGAGTACACCTTCAAACATGCTCCTTCCACGAACTGTGTACACATAGTGATGCCGACTGTCGGACCCAGCGTCCGGCCGGTGCCCCACCCAGTAACAACACAACTAATGGTGGTGGCTGTTATTTTTGTCGTACCAGTGCCCACCCCAAGGACTGATGTGATAGGCCGTGCACTCACTGTCGTCAAGTGTGAGTGCACCGATCAACTGCCTGTCCCCAGCGCAATAGGGCAAACACGGGTGAAAATGACTACCAATATACTGGTTATTCTTCCAAGGGGTCAAATGTGTATCATCAGAGAAATGCTTATCACCCTCCTAAAGGGATGGGGAACCAATATTGGCAACCCATATGCAGCAACAATGCGGTTGGGGCTACCGACAGTCCTCCTCACCCAGATCCTCTTGATCTGGATGATGAGGTACTTGCTGAACAGGTGGCAGATTCTTCACAACAGTGTTATCCTGTCTGCATAATCAGTATTGGGTTTTCAGCAGTCCAGCCCAGGTACCAGTACCGATAAATGTGTCTGACATACCACTGCCACCACCAAGGTATGCAATGCCAGTCACCATACACCCCTGGACGACACTGCAGTTTGTTGGCCATGCTAACATCCTAGCATTGTATTGCATTCCAAAAACCACGACTGTCAAGCAAGCTCCAGCCACCAAAGGGACGTCTCCAGCGCCATTGGCTTCTACCATCATTCAAGGACCACCCCCGGGGATCCCTACGGATTTGGCTATGGAAGTCATTGACCAGGTCGAGCTGATGAACTTGACAGGTATACTACCTTCTTCTTCCGGTAATCCTAGAACAAGAACTAGAAATCTATCTCAGTCCAAGACTCTATTGATTTCTTGTTCACAGCACCATCGCCCGTCCAAGATGGGATGTTGGCCATCAGGTCAGTTGACCTGGCCAAGAAATACCTGCATTTGCCCTGGACACTGCTCAACAAACTGTTGCAAGTCGAAGTGCTCACGGCCGCTGACGTGGGGCTCACGGCATCTGTATCAATGCGACTCTTACGACCCGATGTCGCCTCACGGGCACTCCAGTTTATTGCCAATGGGACTATCACAATCTCGCCCGTAGAGAAGTTCTTATTGGATGGGGAACCATCCTCACCGGCAGTCGATGCTGTCCGCTGTGGAGTCAAACAGGCCAGTCTGAACCTCATGCCTGCTGTCGCCCCCACACCACCAACAGCAGCACCCCCAAGTTGCCGCTACGCCGCCAACAGAAATGGTCACCATTGCTTCTTCGCCTCCAGCAAAGGACCAAGCAACTGACCAAACATCGCCAGCAGCAGCCCAAAACACATTGCCCGCGCCAGCCCAAGACACATTGCGGGCACCAGCCCAAGACACATCTCCGGCCGCTGCAATGGAGTCGCCCGTCGTCGAACCTATGGCCGTCCATGAGACCCTGTGTCCCGTTATCGTGGATGTTAGCATTATTGAGGAATCACCATTCCCCATGGCAGTCGCTTCGTGGTCGCCAAAGCTTGGCATCCTCCGGGAAATCCACCCATGCGGAGGATTGGTCATCGACTTCCCTGGCCAGGAACCGATCTCCGCCGACAGCTATGAAGAGGAAATCTGAAAATGCCCACCCCGCCAGATTTGTGAAAATATGTGAACACTTACAAACCACGTTTATACAGTTGTCTTCGCTAATAAAATTGACAATAGTAACATCACTGTTTCTAGGGGTGAGTTTGGCAGCACCTGCAGCTCAATATCGATTTTGTGGTCTCTCAAAAAGCGGACATCCACTTGAGTTACCCCAGCATGTAGAGTGTAAACCACCACAATCTTCATGGATGAACGTTACGGTGTATGTCCCTAGTTCAGACCCGATTACAACAACAGCATGGAAATGCACATTGGGCAGCCGCAGAGTCTGCACCAACACTGGTTTCTTTGTTTCTAGGGGCATTACTGCAGATGTCATTACCACTCAGCACTTATCACCTGCGGCCTGCACGTTAGCACATCACACTAAAATGTTTGGCTCACAAAAGCTTGTCCGTATCCGCCCTGGCTTTTATAGCACAAACCAAACATTGGAAGTGATTTATGAATGGTGCTGCAGTGAGGTCTGCAAGACAGTGACTAACCTCTTCATCGAGGAGTGACAAATCGCTTCATGGGATGGCACTACAGCTCTAAGCACCTTAGGGGATGTAGGTGGATGGAGTCCGACCGCAGGTCAGTGCACTACCCTAGATGGGGTCATTGTCCGGCCTACCCAAAACTTCACGGCGCGGTGTTATTATCACCCCAAGGGAAATTACACTGCGTCCATGTCAGTGAACCACGTCATCATCGATGATCTACAGGTTGCCCTCAAGATCCCGCAAAACTCCCGCATCTTCCAACTGTGCCCAGAACTATGTTCCACCACAGTCCAGATGAATCAGGGTCTTCTCCTACGCATCCAGGGGAGATACAATTTGACCCAAAACATATTCAGGTTGGCAAAGGACACACGTCCCAATCCTGTCAATTCCAAACTGAACTATCTGGCTCAGCAGATCAAGGAGTCCGAAATTAACAGTTTCTGGTTCACATGGCCTGAGCTTCGTTCTCATGCTCAATGCTATCTCGATCTGACTTGGCAGTTGCTTTGCTTCGACCCTACATTGGGTGCCCAGGCATTCCTCCAGAGGAATGACCTGACGGCGGAATTCACAGGCGATGCACTGACAGTATGGCTGTGTCAAAAGGTCCATGCCACCTAACATCTGCTACAAGTACTTACCTGTACAGGTTGGCAGCACCATCTATTTCACCACCCCCCGTGGTCCAGATCTCATTAAATCTAGCCCAATTGTGCTGTGTCACTACCACTTTACAGGGATTTTTGGAAATCTCTCGAGCTGTTTTACTGAGTCTGGCACGGTCCATGTGAGCCACATCCCACTTGAACTCTTCTGGAAGCAGCGCTTCAACATCACTCACTTTGATGCACCAGCATTTCATGACCAGTTGGCGATGACTCCTTCAAACTTTGCCTTCTTTAAACAGTACATTTACAAGACTGAGCAAATTGAAGCGGTACTAAACCCACTGGTAAACTTTACCGCTGGTCTATCCCTGCAACTGGACGCCATCTATCAGGCTTTCGCAGGGGTAGGAACCAACATCAAGGCCTCCCTGGAAGGTGTCGGTTTGGCAGCAAACCATGTGATTACTGGTCAACAATGCAACCTCGTTCACGGCTTGCATGCTGTCCTAAGCAGGCCGGTTCAGTTGATCTTTAACACCCTAATTACCCTGACAGTGCTGTTCCGTGTCAGATACCTAGCCTACCTTGGTGTATCTCAATATCTCAGCTACCGTCTGGGGAACAAACAGGTCCGGTTTGTTAGCCCTTTCTCCCCGTTGGGTCTTTATTGCAAAGTCCAACGCTGGATTGGTTTTCACTACGTGCAAAACGACATACCGTCCCAGCTCGACCGAATCACACTGTGTTTCATAGTGCTGTTAGATACAAAGGAAACCCCTGCTTTCGTTGATCAGGGTTGCCCCCACACTATCGTTAGCCAGTGTCTTCACAAGACTTTAATTAGAAAAAGTACGAAGGCGGTCATGGCGTTCCAGCAACATCAGGACTTCAACCCATTGATGAGCATCAATGGTAAAGCCTTTCATATACCATCCTTTTGGGACCATATGAAATAATGTTGCCAGGACACTGCCAGCCCAACACATGGATCGATATACATCTCCATGTGTGCAAGACTACATCTCCCTTCTGGGCACCTATTGACCTAATACTCCGACTGGACATCCTAGAACAGTTCAAGAACATTATGTTTGACTACCAACGTAATGTTTGTCGGCTGGATGCGGTAGAATTGCCCCTCCTCCTGACCACGCCAGAGATTGACCAGATCGACCCCTGGTGGGAGAACACACGTTCACTATCAAGGAACTCACACAGGTCGGGATCACAATTGGGGTCCAGGGCTTCGTCCATCTCTCAGCCACCCTCACGGGCCTCCTCAGTTGCCTCATCACCTGGGTCAACCAGGGGACACCCGACTTCATCCAGGCCTGCAAGTCGTCATTCATCGACCATGCAAGGGTCAGGTTGCCCCCAACCCCGCCTGGAAACTCACCAGTTACGCTAGAGAAAGGCCCATTCTGTGAGCCAAGTGATTCAGATGCCCCAGCATCCCCCGTGCTGAATGTGCCACCACTATCAGACACCGAGATTGAATCACTAGGAGCTACTCAGAGCCCACAGGACCGCTCAGACCATGTACTCATAGTACAGGATGAGTCGACCCTTCTAAATGACCCAGACCCCTCTTTTGGATATGCTCTAATAGGTCTACTACGTCGTACTGGATTGCCGATTCCAAAGCGGTCGGGTAAGACTAAACACACTATTGGTGCCACCACAGCTGATTCAGGTCATGTGGTATCTGCTTCCTACCCAAATGATATCCGGACACCCCATATCAAAGTTCTCCTCGACAACTGGGTAGAAGCAAAGGCACTGGTCGACACAGGAGCTGTTTTCTCACTCCTGTACCACAAGTTAGTGGCCAAGCTGCCGAACTTGATGCTCACACCAACTAGGGACCGTCCTATTGCAGCCAACAGGTCCCCGATCCCACTGCTAGGAGCAGCTTACATCACGGTAACAGTGGCTGATGTCTCTGAATGGATTCAGGTCCAGATACAGGAGAACTGTTCAGCTGAACTGGTCCTCAGAACAAACTTCCTCTGATGGTTCAATTGTGTTAGCTTGAACTGGGAGAAATCTTTTCTCTAGTTCAAGGAGAGTAAAATTCCCTGTGACGGTCTCATCCACAGCCCACCTTCTGCTCGCGGCGCCTTGCCCCTGGAGGACTTTGTGGTTCTTGAGCCTCGCTCGCTGACACAATTTACTGTACCCGTACCGCCAATCTATATGAAAGTACCTGAGGTGGCTTTCTTCCCAAAGCACCTCATGGGATCTCACAGAAACGTATATTTTGCTGGGAGCGTGAGAAGCATGACCAACGGTCGCATACCGCTTCAGGTTGTTAACCCAAATACTCATTCTGTGGTTCTTTACCAGCAGATGACCATCTGTCATGTGCCGATGCATAGTGAGCCCTCACAGGGATCACCGTTGATTCAGACACCATCCTTGATCATCAATAGGTCGAGGCCAATGCTGTAATTTCATCGAACATCTCCCCTCGGGTCTGGGCCACCTTACTCGACCTACTGGTTGCATCGAGGAGAAAGGTATTATCCGGTGGAGCATCTCACCATGGGCTACTAATACTGTCCTGGTGCGCAAGAAAAATGGTTCTCACCGTATGTGTGTTGATTTTTGTGGTCTTATTGAGGTCACGGAAAAGGATGTCTACCCTCTCCCATGGATAGATGACATCCTTGACACACTCAAAGGTATGAAGTACTTCACTACCCTTGATCAGGCCAACCCCTATTGATCAATCCCGATTGCTGAGGCAGATAAAGAAAAGACTGCATTCAACATGCCCATTGGACTTTACGAGTTCAATTACTTGCCTTTCGGTCCGTGCAACACACCAGGGACGTTCCAACGCCTCATGGACCTTCTCCTTACAGGAATCCGATGGGGCACGGTTCTGACCTATCTCGATGACATTTTGGTGTTCGGACACTCCCACATCCAAATGCTTGAGCGCCTGTCAGATGTGTTCACTCGTCTTCGCCAGGGTGGAATGAAGCTCAGACTGAGCAAGTGCAAATTCTGTTGGGCACCCTGTTGATGCCAATTCGTGTGGGGAAATCGACATGCAAATCGACGACAGGGACTACCAGCGGCGCAGACATTTGCATAGAATGGAGCGCCACCAAAAGACCAAAAAAGATAGTGAAATTCATTCTTCACTTTATATCGTTTTTATTATATTTCTTGACATTTTTGCTGGCGTCCCCAAATACAATTTTCCCAGCAACTTGTGTTTTTTATGAGTATTGCACTGTGGTATACCCACATTCTTTTTACATATTTCGCCGGACTTATTGCTTAATATATTCGTTTGTTTATTTAGATAATCCGCGTCGACGAAGGCGGAGGGCCAGAGGCCCAGGCGCCGGCTTACATCAAGTAAGTTTTGGGAAACCCCTTTCGGGTTATACCCAAGTAAGTTTATCCCTGAGGGGATTCCTTGTCTCATCTAGGAGACTGCGGAGGACCTTGGTAAGGCCCCCGTATTTAGAACAAAGTTTATCTTTGTTGTTGTAGGTCTGGGGATAACCGGACTGTTGCACAGATCACCGAGGCTTAGCCAAGGTATCAGTTCTAACAGGTCAGTTCAGACCCAATCTTTTCTTACGCCTCTTAAGGAAAGACCTGCACAACAAGTGGTGGCTTTTAACTCCTTACCACGGAACTTCGTAGTCAGACTAGGAGAAAAGAAAATCCTCCAGGTTTCTACAGAAAGTTAGCAGGATTTAAAATGCCTAACGAAAGGATACCGAGAGGTAATACTTTACGTAGATCACCACCCAGAGTGGCGAGTGCTGGGAATCTAGTCAATTTGGGAGACGGAGATCAGCAACGGCAGGCTGCTCCGGACCCAGTGATCCCAGATCAAACTCCCGCGAGGGTTCAACCATTGCAACAAAATGCAATGCATTTTACGCCTCAAGATGCAGGCGTACCAATTCACCGACCACCAGTGATTGCCATCGATCCGCAGGAGGCAGGCCCGGCGAATCCGAACCCAGACGCCAATGGACCGCCGCAGCAAAATTTCAAAAGGTCACCGCCGCCAAAGGTCGAATTAGCAGGACCAAAAAGGGACGTCGTTACGCCCGAAATTCGACCAAATTTGGAAGAAAGGGACCCCGAAATCGATCAAAGATTAGAGAGGAGTCCCCAGGAACAAGAGCGATTCCAACCGCAGGAAAGAGCTCCCGAGATGTCCAATCAGGAGTTGGCGACGCAGCTACGCGAGTTGAAAGGGACCGTCGAAGCCTTGTTCGACATAATTGCCAATGCCGCCACAGAGGACAACAAAAGGGAAGCCGACAGGCGCCGACAGGAGCCGGATAGACAGGTTAGACCATGTAATAGGGGTGCAGAAAGAGACAACCGTCTCCCTGCTGAAATGAATGCAGGCGCAGGGCCTAGTAATAGGCCTGATGTTGATGAAGGGCAAAGGCTTAACTTTGAGCCCAAAAGTTGGAGAGGTCCAGCTAGAGATCTTCGATTCGAAGGAGCTGAGCAATCGGCAGACTTCAGGAATCAAAGTCAGATAGCTCCGCAGCATCCATTTTTAACTAGAGTGGTCTATGATGGTAGAGGAAATATAGTTGATCCAAATACCCTTAGACCAGATCAATTGGCATGTTTCCCATATAGGGATTACAGGTTTGACAAAGACAATATGCCATCATATCAAGGAGGTGTACCACCTCAACGAGATCCAAATAGGGTTATGCTGCAATCCCTGAACTCTGATCTTGATCCAGTATTAACAGCAGCTTATGATCAGAGGGAAGTGCCATCAAATAATTTGGCACAGGAGATTGTAGTCAGGAATATCGTTAAAGGTGTGTTACCCAAACTTTTAGATGAGGGTATGGTAAATCAGCAGGTGCTAAGCTTCTTAACAGCACTTGAAGGGGAATTCCGTAGGGATACACCCGAATCAGCTAAGTATGAAGCACTGCTGAGGCTTTCTAAAGGTAGACCAAAGGCTGTTGCAGGAGACAACATGACCTATAGGGAGGCCAGGAGAGCCATTATTAATGTCTTTGCACCTGAGTGCAACCTGGAAATGTTAACCAGGGAGTTGTTTGAGATCCAACAAAGACCCAATGAACAGGCCGTAGAGTTTTTAAAAAGGGTCAGTATATTAGTGGAACTAGTCAAAGGTGATTTAGACTACCAGTCTAAGCAGAGACTGATCATTGACACCTTCATATATAAGAGTGACCCCACGTTCCAGTCTGAACTTAAGAATTCAAAGCATATCTTTAGGACTTGGTATGATCTAGCAGTTGAAGTTCATGACATTGAACGTAGATATAGGAATGCCTTTCAGAGATATGGACCCAAGGGTACACAACAGGATCCTATAGTAATTAATGAAGTAGGTATGCCTAGTGGGCATGATCCTGAAATTGCCGTAGTTGCTAGGAACCAGTCAGAAGGATATCAACAAGGCCAGAGGCAAAGGTTTCGGCAACCATATCAAACTATAGGTAATCAGGTACAGGCCCAAACCCAAAGGTCGAGTGATTCTCCTGAGATAGAGGAGATTCCAGTTCGGGAAGCCCTTAGGGCTCAGACCGAAAAAGGTAAGAAGGAATCTCTCCTATTGAAAATCTCTAAAGAGATGGTACAACTGGTCGAAAGGTTCGACCAGCTCCAGCAAAAGGTTGATAACAGGCAAATGGAAAATCGGTCTGATGTGGCCATACCTAGTACCAGTCAGGGAGGTCAAGTTTCCCGAGATCCGACTAAGCCATGGTGTGAGTTCCACAAGAACATAACACATAATACTGCAGACTGCAGGACATTGAGAGTATTGTCCGAGCGCAGGAGCAGAGGTAGAGCCAGCTTCCCTACCTTCAACAGGGGAGGCTTCAACACTTTTGCTCGAGGTAACTATAGAGGTAGAGGAGGTTACCCAAATGCCAACTTTAATAGCAGAGGCAGAGGTGCTTATAATGTAGGCTATTCAGGTTATCAGGATAGCCACGAGAGTTATCAACAGAATTCAGACTATAATGAATTTCTGGAGTTCAAAAAACAGAGGGAGCTGCAGAAGCAGTTCCAACAGATGCAGCAATATCAGCAACAAGCTGCATTACAGCAACCTCAGCCGCCTCAGGCTATTATGGGTCTGACTCAGACTCTTCAACAGGGTCAATTCACAAATCAGCCACCTCAGAAGGATTATTCGAGTGTTATGGTTGCAAGGCAATCTCAAATGAGTCCTTCAGGTGAAGTAAACCAGAGAGTGAATTGCCCAAATGTTGTATTAGGTAGTATTGTGCAAATGAATGCAATTGCACCACAACCTGTAGTACCATCAATACAAGTAATAAGGAGAGGCACACCAGCTAGTCCTCAGGAACAACATTTGCTGGATACGTACCCCAGAACAGCCCCATTCCACATTGAGGTTGTTATAGGAGGTCGTAAGACAATGGCTTTAATTGACACAGGAGCTCAGTGCACTGTCATGTCGGCTAAGTTTCTGAAGGAAACTTTGGGCCCAGATTATACTGAATATCCCAGGATATTAAATGTCACTGTAGCCAACGGTAAAACAGTCCAAGCCCATGGGTATATCCAATTTAGGATGGATACATTGTGTGGACAGTTCCCCGTTAAAGCAATTGTAATTCCTGAAGCAGGTGAAAATGTCATTGTAGGAACAGACTTTTTGGCTCATCCTCAGGTAGGAGCCATAATAGATTTCAGGAATAGGACGATGACGCTCAACAACCGCCAACAACGGATATACGTGACGCCGGACCAGCCCCAGTCCAATTGTGGAGAGGTCATGACCATGAGTGCCGCGGAATCCACGATGAGCGCCGCCGACCAATACCAGCCAAAGATTTGCCTGCTAAAGGTTTCGGTGCCAGTGGTGAGTGTGAATCCCATCTACTTACCTAGTGGTACTGATATACTTCTGAGAGCAAAGCTTTGGGATAAGGTAGGCGAAAATCGCCTCAATGGAATCATAATAGAGTCTGAAGACAATGAAGAAAGGTTCCACATTGATAGTACCATAGTAGATGGTACAAAAGAAGATTTTGTTGTTATGGTATCTAACAACACAGGATCAGGATGCCATTCGAAAAGAAATCAAATAATTGGCCATACTAATTCAGTGTTGTGTGATACTGATAACCAAGATCAACTCAAGGGGAAAATAGTTGAGGATCTGGAGAAGCTGCAAACTTGTGCAGTTCAAGCTAGACCTGAAGCTCCTCAATCCGATGAGAAAGCATTCAAGGAAGCTTTGTACAATATGCTGGCTAAATCCAACATACCATCAGAGCAATTGGAACAAGCTCTACGATGTCTCGCAAAATATAGAGACGTGTTCAGCTTGCCCAATGATCCGCCAACTACTACACCCTACCTGACCTGTAAAATCAATACAGGCGATGCAGCCCCTGTGGCCAAAAGGTACCACAGGACCGCTATAAATTTACGGCCACATGTTCGTGAGCATGTGCAAGATATGCTCAAAAAGGGTGTAATTGAGCCATCAAAGTCGCCTTGGGCAGCTCCGTTATTCCTTGTAGGTAAAAAGGATGGTACCAAGCGACCAGTAGTGGACTTTAGGGGTATAAATGACGTTACCAAGGATGATAAGTATCCCATTCCTAGAATGGATGACTATCTAGACTGTTTAGGTAAAGCCAAATTTTATACTACCCTAGATCTCAAATCAGGATATTGGCAAGTGCCAATGGATGAAGAAAGCAAGGAAAAAACTGCTTTCATATGCCAAGAAGGGCTTTATCAATTTAAAGTCATGCCCTTTGGCCTAAAAAATGCGCCAGCCGAATTCCAGCATATGATGGAAAGAGTTTTGCATCCATATGTTTGGAAAATCTGTCTAGTCTATATAGACGATATTATTGTGTTCTCAAATACGTTTGAGGAACACCTAGTTAATCTAGAGCTAGTCCTGCAAGCTCTAAGAAAGGCTCATCTGACCTTGAAGCCGGAGAAGTGTGAATTCCTGCCTGAGAGAGTTCATTTTTTAGGACATATCTTAAATTTGGATGGAGTTTCCCCAGATCCGAAAAAGGTCAAAGCTATAAATGATTTCCCATTCCCAGAGTCTAAACGTAAACTGCAAAGGTTTTTAGGTATGTTGCAGTGGTGTAAAAAGTTCATACCGGGTTTGGCTAAACATGCTGAACCGCTGTATAAATTAACTGGGAAGAACTGTGTTTGGGAGATCACGGAGGTTCACCATCGGGCTTTTAGGAGCCTGAAAGAAGCACTATTGTCTGTGCCATTCCTTAGGTATCCGGTTTTGGACGGGTCTGCGGACTTTGTCCTTCAGACAGATGCCAGCGGAACGGCACTAGGAGAAGTCCTTTACCAGGAGACCAAGTCAGACCGCTGGGTAATTGCTTATAATAGCAGAATTCTAAAGGCGGATGAGAAAAAGTGGTCAGCCACGGAAAGGGAGTGCTTGGCAATTGTGTATGGCTTGAAGTTATACAAGCACTACCTAGTAGGTCATAGAGTGATCATAAGAACTGATCATAAACCTTTATTATCTATGAAGGTCAATGCCATGACCAATGGTAAGTTGAAGAGATGGTACTCGTTCATCTCTCAGTTTAACCATAAACTAGAGTATGTGCCTGGAAAACTAAATGCCATGGCAGACTTTTTGTCCAGAATGGATGAACCAGACGATCAAGCGGAAAAGATACCGCCAAAATGGGAACATATGTTCTCAGAGGATAAACGAGAGTCCGAAAATCTGAAAGATCTTGAGGCACAGCTTATTGAGAAAAAACATCTCAATTTGGTGAAGAGATTCAGAATTCTGACAGATCGGAATCCTGAAGACGGTACTCCGTTACATCTGGAGCCAAAAGGTAAGAAGAATCAGAGGACTGATATGAGTCCAAGATTCACCAAGATTTATCCAGAAGATTCTGAGGGTGATCCAGAATCAAACTCGCCTGCAGACTTGGTAAATGCCGTAACTACAAGGAGCATGGCGAAAGAAGCGGACAAGAATAATCAGGCTCAGATCCAGCCTGATGGCAATCAGGCCAACGAAAAGGTAATTAGGGGAAACCAGGACAAAGGTAAGGAAAAAAGAGTAACCTGGTTATACCCAGAAAAGGAACAGAAGTTTACTTTGGCAGACCCCAAAGAAGATGAATTACCAAAAGGGCTAATTAGAGATGATCTCATGGCCCTCTTGCAGAGAAAAGATGAGGTACTACGACCATATTTTGATAGATTGGGTCCGAATGGGACAACCAAGTATCATAGTGGATTTTATATCCAAAATGAAGTGTTATACCGGGAAGCCGGACAGGGGTCAGACGATCAAGTGGTCGTCCCATCCTGCCTGAGGGACAATACTTTGCACCAGTACCACGGTGCCGTAATGATGACTCATCAGGGGTTCAAAAGGACCCTTGCTATGATTAAAAAACGGTTCTGGTGGCCTGGAATTGAAAAGGATGTCAGGCACTGGATCAAGTTTTGTCCAGTTTGTCAAATGGCTAATCAGGGAAACACGGAAGTTCCGCCACTGATACCAATTATTCCACAAGGTCCTTTTGACATAGTATCAGTGGATATCGTGGGTATTTCTCCACTCAGTGAGAAGAGACCGTATGTCATAGTCTTTCAAGACTATTTTACAAAGTGGGTTGAAGCTGAACTGATCCCAGATCAGTCAGCTAGCACCGTTGTAGATACTTTTCTGCAAGCTATTGTATTTAGGCACGGGACTCCACGGAGATTACTCAGCGATAGAGGAGGTTGTTTTACCTCAGACCTAATGAAAGAGATCTGCAAGTTATTGGAGTGTCAAAAAATTTTTACAACAGCCTACCATCCACAAGGAAATGGTATGGTAGAAAGGTTTAACCAGACACTCATCAAGTAGCTCAGAAAGGTGGCCATCGAGGAAAGGGATAACTGGCCAAGATACTTGAGAGCCGTGGTGTTTGCATATAATGCCACACCACATGCAGCCACGGGGCAATCCCCATTTTCGTTGCTTAGAGGTCACGAGGCAACCTTCGGGTTAAACTTATCGAAAGCATACGATATTGTAATGCCGGACAGCAATGCTGAGGCATACAAATTTGTGTTGACCAATCATTTAGTCAACCTTTACGAGGATATTGCCAAAAATATCCAGAGTGCTGCCGAAAAATCGAAGAAATACTTCGATAAAAAGTCCAAACAAAATGGATTTAAAGAAAAGGATTGGGTTCTGCTCAAAGTAGACAAGCAGAAAAAACTAGGACTACCATGGTCCGGTCCGTTCATAGTTACGGACATTTCGCGAGAAGCAGAGAACGTTGTCACCATTGTGCATTGGGACAACCCGCTAAATCGCCAAACAGTTTCAATCAGCAGGTTGAAACATTTTTGTTACGAGACCACTAGGGTCTTGCCGCGAATAGCGCGAGCCAATCAGGACGCGCCACGTGACGAAAATACGTCACTTTCCAATATGGCACAAACAGTTACGACTGGAGCGCCGATTCAAATGAAATCATTTGAAAATTCGCTCAAGGCGAATCTATGCGCGATCTCGCGCTGATTTTTTTTTATTTTATGTACATATCTCGCGCGTGTAAGTACTAATTTTAATTAAAATCGTATTAATTTCTAATATTTATCGCGTTTATGTAGTATTCGTATTAATTTTGTAAATTTTTCATATTTATCTCAGACTTTGGGAAAAATTCTTCGAAATTTTAGACCAAAGTGACAACCCAAAAAATTTCCGACATTTTTTCCAAAAAATTAATTTTCAAATTTTTCATTTTTTCAAAATCAATCTATAGCTGCCCCGCTTATCTGAATTCTAAACTTCCATCGGAAGGAAGAAGTAAAATATTCCCCGAACTGCGATAAAAAGGAAATTAGCAAAATTGCTAGATTAAACTTTTTTCAGCGTTCAATAAAATTTTAAATTTTATAAATTTATTATTCGAAAAAGAAAAAATTTTGAAGCGTAAAGAAATGGGAAAGGGCGCGCGGAACCGCCAACAAGCTCCGACGCGCGAGTGGTCGCACACAGAGCGCCACGTGGAATATGGCAGGGCCCAGCACCGCCAAGACAACCGTTTTTTCTTCATCGACGGTAAGTTTCGAACTTATTTTTATCAAATATTCTTGGAAACCGCAGGTAATGCCCAGAAGTCACTGGAAGACCAGCTCGGCGCCCCAAAGGGCAGACGAGGTTAGAACTTAGAGGGAACGAAAAATGGGAGTACTGAGAAGCGGAAGCTCGAAGCCAAGCAGGGAATTTCCATTTTGGAAATATACCTGATACCACCGAGAGCTATATGATTCAAGGGAAACCTAGAACCTTGGGTTCGGCCCGTTTTAAAGTTTTATCATTCAAAAATTTATCAAAAATTATTTATTTTCAAATCAAATCAAAACATATCACTTTTTCGATATAAAATTCATTAAAAATTATCAATTTCGAGCGCTATAAAAATTGTAAATACAGCGCCATAAATGAAGCGTAGTTGGTCACTCAAGCAGCTGGTCAGAGATTGGTGTCCGATCAAGTGGTGGACAGTCGGATCAGGTCTACCCTCCCCAACATATAGAGGTAGCAAGGGTAAGATTTGGTAAGGTGTTAGTTGCCTACCAGCTCAATGTTTGTATATCAGTGGCTCACCTAACAACCTGCACTAAACTTAATTTTCTGCGAAACTTAACCCGCTTGGTGTTGTGGTGCTGGTGTAGTATAGACCCGAAAATGCGCTGAAAAAAGGGGAATAAAACACTAAAATTAATAGTACTTTATGTTTAGATTATAACGTCAAACGGGCCGTACGAATCCACGAACTGGATCAGTGGTTCAAAGCCACATTTGGGTACTGGCCGGCCAATCCCAAGGAACCTCGAATGGTAGACATCGGGAAGGTCAGCCAGGTACTCCATTTTATCCGAGAAGTATCAATCTTCAGAGGACAACCAGTTTGTGGCTTCGACGTTGAAAAAGTCAACCAGGATAAGGTCGCCGCCTTTTTCAAAACAAGGGAGGTCGACAATCCAATGGGAAAGCAGTTTGCCCGATATATCAGCTTCGCGCTAACGAATGGTCAAACCTACGTTATTGATACAACGTCGATGATGATCAAAGAGTGGACCAGCCTCCACGACTTCTTGAACTCCGACATGCTCTTCGCCGGATATGCCGTACTGGAGGATCTGGTGAGTATCTATAACGTTTGTGGCGCAGGGCGAGATAATAAGGACAGGGACAAAACTGTCCCCTTACGGGAATTTCTAAGAAAGACCAAAGGTCGATACTTTGACTTAGACCGTTTCGCCCTCACCATGGTAGGAGTAAACCTGGAGAAAAAATGCTTTCAGACAGGTATATGTCCCGAAACCTTTCGGTTAAAGGGACTGTTCACGGAATTTTACTTGATAGACGTGGGCCCCTACCAATATGACTTTTCGTTAAAGGCGAACCGTGATCGGTTTGCCAAAAGGGGTATATTGCCGGAAGAGCTCAGATACGCCGCTCTAGACGCATACTACTCCTTATTGGTCATGTTTGCCGCCATTCACTATGGCATGGCCGATCAACTGCTTATGCAAATGCAGATTTTCGACCATGACAAGGTGCATCCCAAACAGATCAACACCATTGCCCTGCATTTTTATCAACAATATCTAATGATTCCGGGCAATGTGAACCGAGAAATGGGGCTAGGTACCCCAGTTATGGAAACCGATCAGGTTCAACCAAATATGGTCTATCACATGATGAAGTGTGAGATGTATAACCGTTGGGCGGTACAGATGCAAGGAAATAACACAGGTTATTATACCGCGCCCACGGAGTGTAATCCAGTTCGTCCGCAGGGAGTTCAGTTGCCAAGTGGTTTCTACCCACTACTTCCAAGAGATAACAAACCAATGAAGGACGACGGATACACCACAGATAGTGATCCCGACGAAATCCAGGACGTCCAGATACCAGACTGGGTTAATATTTCAAAAGATATCCTGGAAAATCTCAAGTCAGGTGGAACCTACTGGGATTTAGACGGGAAAATTTCTTTAACGTTGTACGAAAACGCCAAGCTATACTGGCAACAAGCCGGGAAGCCCGATACCATTCCACAAGAGGTGTTTTCCTCTAATAACCACTACCCAGTGGGTATCGAGGGCCATAGACAGGCCTATAAGACCAATTTTTATACGCCAAACTTGGCAAAAATTTCAGGTATGCTGGATGAGCGAAACTTCCCAGAGTTAGAGGTCATCTGCAAATTTATGCCATTGGCCTATCATTTGGCATGGCCTCATTCCAGAGCGGAGTGCGACTATGAAACTAGCGCTCTGCTAAACTATAACTTTCTAAATAGTTATACTAAAGAAGGCCAGGAAATGATAAAGAAAATGTCCTGGAAGTCAGGCGACCGCCTGGCTTACTATTTAGAGTTAGCAGCGACGCTACCGCCGTCGGAACCCCGCTTTCCATCTAAAAAAGGGGTATACGCATGGCAGAATCGGTTCGGCTTTGTCCCGCTACGATTTCGAGAAGCCGAAGAAATCCTACAAATTGGCGACGACAAATCGTTATTGAAGGACGGAGCCTACAAGGTAAATCCTTATTTCTATGTAACTTTTTACTACGTAGGCTTCGAGACTTTAACGCCGGGACTGCGGTATCCCATGACGGAAGACGCATCGCCAACCGACTACCCGATTACCTACGCACCGAGAAATCCACTCGAGCTCAGACCGGAGTTTGTCAGTAAAAGCTTCCGGGAGAGAACAATCGCTTCGGAAATGCCCGGGTATACATTAACATATACCCCAGCCGGTGAGTTAATATCAAAGGTACCGGTAAATCGTCCCTCAACTTCCCAAACGGCGCAAGCCGGAGGGACGGGACAGGTTAAAGCGCAGCCGCAGGCGCTAGCGCCAGTGGTCAAAGCTACACCAGCTTTGGACACTGCTGCTACGCAGGCAGCTGCAGTAGTTGTCGTGGTGCCGCCGCCAATCCAACCAGCGGTGGCACAGCCGACTCAAGTACCTCAAGTACAACAACCGGTCGAGCCTGAGCCAGAGGTTGTCACCATAATGCAATCAGTACCTCCAGCACCAGCTGTTTTGCCGGCTAAAGTAAAGCAGCTATTGCCGAAGATACGAAATTCAGACTCTGAGTCCAGTTCAGAGGAGGATGTAGAAGAAGAAGAAGAGGGTGAAATTCTGGAATCTGAGGGCCAGACATCAGAGAATAAGGATGCGATGGAGGCCAAAACTCAGAAACAGGCTCTTGAGGAGGAAAAAATCCAGACTCAAATTGACGAAGCAGTCACCAAAATGTCAGGGATCGATGTCAGACTGGAGAAGATGCAGGAAGCATCCCAGGAGATACCTGTGAAGGCCACGGATCCTAAGGATCATGACCGACAAGTGAAGCAAGAGGCCTTACAGGCCAAAATTCAGGAACAGAGAAGGCTGATGCAGCAGGAATTCCTGCGTCAGAGGGCAATCCAAAGAAAGCTGAAGGAGCAGGCACTAGCCGACGATAGCTCAGATTCAGCCATTGCAGCGACAGAGCTGATGCGGAGGGGAAGAATTGCCGAGGAAGGTATTCCTGGAATTTATTCCCCAGACAAAGTTCAGCAGATGTTAGCTGAAGGGATGTCGGAAAAATTTATCCAACACCTAGCCAAGGAAAAGGTAAGGCGTAGAAAGAGGATAGGTAAGGCCAAGCGACGCAGACTTGCAGCTCAAGGACAGCAGCAACAAGGAGCGGCCGCCACTGGATCCGAAAACGACGCCTACGATACGGCCGAAGAAACGACGACCCCACAATACTCGACGAGCCAAAAGTCGAGATCGGAGACTTCAAAGAGTCAGACGAGAACGGAGACTTCAAAAAGTCAGACGCGAACGGAGACCTCCATAGGCCAGACAAAATCGGATAGGACAACAGGGTCCACTGCGACAGCATTGTACACTCAGACGCGAACGGTATCGAAAACCGGCGGAGAGGTTAGTACTACTTCTGGCAAAAGTAAATCCGTGCCCTCCAGCTATACCGCAAGAAGTAGCAAACCTGCGGCAAGCGTATTGGTGAAGCCCGATCTTGAATCGGAGGAGAAATTGATCAAGAAGGTCAAACTGAATGTGGTAGCTAGTAGACCCGAAAGGGAACCACAGCAGTTTGTCACTCCTGGTCAATTAGCCGAAACTCTGATTGATTATTGGGAGTGGCAACGGGAACAAAGGCGTTTAATTGGGCGGATCTCATTTGAAAATCCAGAGGTCGCCAATTACTTCGCCTTTGATCGGCAAGAACGGCCGATAATTTACAGAATGGTCAATGACGCCATGGCCAAAATTCACGAAAATTACCGCCAGCAATTCGAAATGCAGGGCGGATTTATGTTTGACGGAGAGCGCATCCCTGAGGAGATCTGGGAATGGATAATTTTAATTCTCATCCCCAGGTGGCTTCAGGACTACGATGCCTCAGACGTCTTTACGGCCATTAGGTATGTGACCCTAATGATTTTTCTTCAGTTGGACTTCGCTCCGATCACGCCAACGGCAATTGGTAGGTGGTATGCCCAGGCCTGTTCATTTGCGAACAGACAACTAGTCGTTGAGGCCCAGGGAAACCGCGTAGACGATGTCTACATTGCAGCCTTTAATCAGTATATTTTTATGGGCTCGCAAAGGTTAAACCAGATGGGTGTTAAGAGGAAGGCACCAGGCGATGACAGGTCGCAAGCTGATAAATTTCAGCGAACGGCTGCCAAGAGCCCGAGTAAGTTCAAGGTGCCTAGACTCCCTCCGGCTAAGAAACAACCACCGATGATACAACAATCATCGGCTACGACCAGCCAGAGGTCATATAGTGAAGCTGCTAGCACTTCTTACAAAAGTCCGCTTTCTGGGTCAAAATCAATTTCATCTAAATCTCTTAATTCAACTTACCGGACACAAAAACCACAACGCAGCAGCTCCACTAGCAGTGGTCAAAGGCAGCAGGGGAGAGACGATATGTTCTCAAACCCGGCCCCGTACAGGGCTAGACCGGGGTATGACCAAGGTCAACCCAGGGGAGGCTTCAGAGGGCGCCCTCAGCGACCTTACAGAGGCCGAGGAACCTGGCAACACCAAGGTCAAGACCCGGATGCTCAATTCCATAATCCGAATTTTATGCCCCTTGGTAGGCGCGGCGGAGGCCAACAAGGCCAAAATAGAGGCCAAGATGGAGGTCAGACCCGAGGCCAACCAGGTCAGAGGGGTACTATCAAGGTAGACCTCGAGGAGGTTACCGAGGCGGCGGGCAGCAGCAGTAAATTTTGGCCCAAAAAATTTCTTTTTCTTACATATATTTTTACTTATTTCATAAAACAAAAAACCCAAAAACACTAATAAAATCACAAAAAATCCAAAAAAAAAAATCAAAAAACAAAAAATCCAAAAACATTATTTTCGGTGCTGCTGGCCATCAAAAATCTCTTTTTTGACAAAACCGGTGCAAAAACGCAACCGTAAAAAATATTTTAAAACTTTTGGCCACACTTTTGCTCAAATTTTTTAGCGCATTTTAAAATTTTGTGATATCCGTACATTCCCGCGTCGTCTTTTTGTATCGCCATATAATCTCGTATTTTAGTTTAATTTAGAAAAAATAGAGAGGCGGGAAGTCGATTTGCATGCGGTTAGACCCACGGCCAACGAATTGACACAGCATGCAGACCGAGCGGCCGAGCCCGAAACCGGCCACATTCGGCACCGACGTTTACGTCGTACTCCTTAGGGCAGGAGGTTATTCCATCAACGCCGAGGTCAAAATGGACGTCACTTGCCAGCCATTGCGGCGAAGCCCTTGGTATTCGTTGTGTCCAACGACCAGCACAGGAGTTCTATTAGGACAGACTGTGAAACGGGAGTCCGGTGAGACAAACTGTTTATCAGGAGTCAGCCGGAATTGTAGATTTTGTTCTTTTTTGATTAATTCTTTTTAATGCCGGGGTAACCCGGCCAAAAGTTTTTTTTTCTACCTCCCGTAGGTCGGTTTCGACGCGCGAGGGATGTTGGGCACCCTGTTGATGCCAATTCGTGTGGGGAAATCGACATGCAAATCGACGACAGGGACGACCAGCGGCGCAGACATTTGCATAGAATGGAGCGCCACCAAAAGACCAAAAAAGATAGTGAAATTCATTCTTCACTTTATATCGTTTTTATTATATTTCTTGACATTTTTGCTGGCGTCCCCAAATACAATTTTCCCAGCAACTTGTGTTTTTTATGAGTATTGCACTGTGGTATACCCACATTCTTTTTACATATTTCGCCGGACTTATTGCTTAATATATTCGTTTGTTTATTTAGATAATCCGCGTCGACGAAGGCGGAGGGCCAGAGGCCCAGGCGCCGGCTTACATCAAGTAAGTTTTGGGAAACCCCTTTCGGGTTATACCCAAGTAAGTTTATCCCTGAGGGGATTCCTTGTCTCATCTAGGAGACTGCGGAGGACCTTGGTAAGGCCCCCGTATTTAGAACAAAGTTTATCTTTGTTGTTGTAGGTCTGGGGATAACCGGACTGTTGCACAGATCACCGAGGCTTAGCCAAGGTATCAGTTCTAACAGGTCAGTTCAGACCCAATCTTTTCTTACGCCTCTTAAGGAAAGACCTGCACAA